>VXAL01016722.1:1319-47335 GCA_013399475.1 Chauna torquata
GGGTATGGGACAGGAAGGGACTTTCTTTATTGCACCTGACGTTACATAATGTAGTACTTAACAACAAATAAATTTTCTGCAGTTTTCAGTTCGTGAAAGCTTCTGTACCCATGAAGTGTGATTTCTTTTGTCCTCTGACATCATTGTCTTAGACTTCTCCAATTATGTAGAAATGATCTTCTACAGATAAACATGCATTTAATCCTGTAGTAGAATTAGTAGGCTATTTCATTTCTCCCAGTGAATAGCTAACACTGAATTGCTAGCTGCCCTCAGGACTTAATTACCAAAAGCCTGGCAGCATTGAACAACAGTGTTCTGGAAACTAAATTAAGGATTAGAAAAGCTAAAACACAACAACTTTATAGCTTGTGTCTTGTTTACATAGCAGTTCTATTTTCAGTCTGGACTAAATGAAGGTATTTTGCTCTCTGTGAAGTTTGTGATAAAGCACATGATGAAAGCATGTGTGTCTTACCTACCAGTAACTCATGGCAAAATTCACTAGGCAAGTCTGAAGACTGCACCATTTTAAATGACAGTTTAAAACGTTTTCTTAGTAAGTGTCAGGAGCCACACAGACGTTTTAGACCAAGCGACCCCAGCTAAGTAATGAAGTAAACAATAAGTCTGCAGCCAGGAAGCAGGATGACCTAACAGAAATTGAAGAGGACAGCCAAACCGTCACTGTTCTGCTGCCCTTTGATATAAGGTCAGGCAAGGAGATTTAAACACTAACCTCTGTGCAACTGCCACTGTCCTAAACATGCCTTGGCATCAGCTCCAACCAGCTAATGTAGTCATGAAAAATACCAAGCCCAATCCTCATTCCTCTGCACAGGCAGATCCTGTCTCTTCTTCATAGCCAGGTTTTTCTCATCAGGGCCCTCACTTGGGAATGGCATGCCATGACCACTGCTCATAATTCAATTCTGCAAGCTGCAGCCATGGCATTCCTCAGCTACTGAGCTACAAGAATTACGCCAGGGTTGAGAAAAGCCCAGGAGATATCTTGAAGAGTTTATATCTTGCCTACTGTGAATATTGTGAGTCCAGCTGTGGCCTAGGATCCAGGGCAGGGGAATTGCCTGTATCAAGGTCTCTGCCTGTACCAAGTGTAAATAATGCTTTAAGGCTGGATATGTTCTTTCCCATCACAAGTACTGGCAAGTGGTACAGCTATCATATGCAGTCATTCTTTCCCAGGAAAAGGAAGGTTGCTGGTAGGAAAGGAGGAAAGTACGTAGAGGTATGTAGGTACGGAGTTCTCACTTTCATGCTGCAGTTGTGCCAATCACTGACATTCACTGTTAGAGTGGAACTCAGGAATGCCTTTGGCAATGCCCCAGTTACCAAAGGACATGGGTATTTCCAGACAACAGGGGCAGACGTTACTTCTGAATAGATCTCTGAGATTGGATTGAAGTTATAAGAGACAGTTTGCATTTAAAACCAATGTGCCAGTAGCAAGAGTGGAACCCCAGGAGTGTCTGACATTGTAGAGGAGATTGTCTTTGCTTGTGTGTTAAAGATCTGCCCACAGCAATCCTCAACAGGAAGAGTGCGCTCCCTGGGTTTCTTCATTAGCAGGGATGAAATGCTGGGCAAATAGTCTCATCTTAGAGAGTGAAAATGTAGCTCTGGCTGTTATTATAATTGGAGCAAAACGTTATTATTGCATTAAGGCTGATATGCTAACTGAATGACAGTNGGTTAATCAGAAAAGTTGAGGAAGAAAACAGCGTAAAATCAAATAAAGACACAAATGGGCTCTCACATCACAAACATCAGTGGGCACCTTGCCCATGTAGAAATTGCTATTCTTAATGCACTGACAGTAAAATAACACAAAATCCCCTACTAATAGCAAGTGGAGTGGGAGAGTCTGAGATAAAACTGTTTTAAATAAATGAGATCAGGTGTTCTTTGGTTTGGGTTTATTTTTTCTTCCTTAGCTTTGTGGCTAGAACATTTTTCAACTGCCGCTCTGCAGAGAGTTAATCATGAGTATTAATGGAATGGAGATTTCTGATGTTTTTCCCTGTGGCTATCCATTTAATCAGAACTGGATCAAGGTAACAGAAATGAAGTAACTCAAGGAGCTTGTTTTGGCTACAAAGAACAGATTTAAAATGGCTTTAATTTAAATTAAATTTGTGGGGGACTAAGGACAAGGAAAAATTTGAAAGACAAATATAAATACACAGAGAAAGAACAACAGAGGTTATTTAAGGGACAATAGAAGACTTCAAAACTTCTTATTGAGGAATGAAACAAGTTCAGAGTCAATTAGAATGTCAAGTGTGAAAAAAAAAAAAGAAATAATATTTATAATGGAGCAGAGATAGGACATAAATAGCACTAAATATGTGGGGAAAGAAAAGGTCTGGCAAAGAGGAATAAATTCACATTTTAGTGTGGACTTCCTGGAGGCCTGTTATTTTCACCACAGGATCCAACTCTCTGTTCTCTAAGAGGAAACATTCAGTTATTAAAAACAAAGTCATTTCAGTCTTTTTATTGGAAATACAGGTCTGATTCAAAGTTTCTTTAGGCCAAAGAAAGGTGCTAATCAACCCAAAAGGCATTAGTTCAGGCCTAAGCACTTCAAATCCATCACTGAGTTGCGTACATACAACTTTCTTACTAGAAGATGAGAACACATGCCTGTCTCAAGGTTATCTATCGATCTTATAAGTGGAAAAATATAATGCTTGAGGAAAGCAGGACAGCAGGATAATCAAGAAATCAGACAATTCCCAAAGCTTTTCTCTATTCAGTTTCTCCAGCAGATTAGCCTTGTTTAATCTCTGTCTTCTATTGTCATCCCATGGTATCAGTACTTGAGTGGCATGAGAGAAGAAAAATCCCAATGTTGCGATCCCCGCTGTAGCAATTGTCCTTTGAGAATGCTCAGCCTGAACAGCTATTTCAATGGCATTGTTAAGAAAGAACATCATTGCTTTGCCTGCTCTTCTGTTCAGCCTTCTTTCTATATACACTTCGTAATGAAGATTAAAAAATGAACAGGCAAAACCAGCACTCCATTGTTTCTCTTCCAAGTAATATGACAGAACAGCTTGTTTTATGTAACGTGGTTCAAAACATCACCAAATGAGCAAAGAAACTGAACTGGAAACTAAGACGTTGGACATCTTCCTGCGGGTGGACAATGTACTACAGATTTCCTGAGTCAACAAGTAAAGACACTTGCATCTGAGGCTCTGGACCACTGGGTGCCAGTATACGCACAGGCTTACTGTGCTGTGGGTGGCTTAGATTGGTATTAATTCTGTAGGAAACAATTCATTAGGAAGCACCACCTTTCTGACAGTCAGGGTAAATATTGCACATTTCTCAAGCAAGCAAACAAAATGGCTGCTTGAGAAGCTGTGGAGGACATCAAGGTAGTAGCTGAAATGTAACACAATCTCTTCACAGTGAGTACTGAGGGCCAGTTTGAGAACATATCTTCTAGCCAAGGATGGCATTTTAGTCATCCTTAAAAGCAGGTTTTATAATGTTGCTTGGGTATGTATGAAAACTGGCCTTTTGCTGGAACTGTAAAATAATCTGTAGCTTTAATCTCTGATAGGCAAGCCATTTATTATTTATTATTTATTTACACGATAATTTTGCAGAATCAGATGGATAATTCAAGTTTGTTAAGGAAGCTGGAAGTGCTCACTGATTTATACCAGCAGACCTGACAGAACACCAGTCAGCCTTTAGCTAGGACTGGGTGTTCCGCAGAGCTGCCAAACATGCACAATGAACAGCGATGTGGGAATTCCCTTTCCGCCATAGAGCCTTAGCAGTTGGTTTGTACCCTAAAACAGGGTTATTATCCCTTTGAAACCATAATCTTAATGGAGGATATTTTTATCCTTCATATGTAGGTGTAATCCTTTTCTAAATCCTACTCCGTCATTTGCCTCAAGAGTCAGTGGCAACAAGTTATGAAGGCTGATCCACATTAGTGTATTTTCTTACAGCAGGTTTAAGCGTGTCCTTGAGGAAGCACTAGAAAAAGAGGGAAACAGCTACATTTAATGCAGTCTGCCTTCTTAAAATGTTCGTCATTCTCCCTAAAGGAATGCCTGTCTACTGCCTATAACAAAACAGCTAAAGCAGAACAGGCCATGTTTTCAGCTATTATTCACTGAACTTGACTGAGACTTAGAAACTTGAGATGCTTTTTGGGAGTTTGGAGAAAAATGTTTGACAGTTGGATATATATGTCTTAATCCTTGGTGTTCTGGCCTTGCCCATAGAGGCTGCAGCACAACGTGGAGCCTCTTTATATTTATTGCCTGCTGCCAAAACTGGTTACAGGGGAGGCAGAATCCTTCCTGGAAGGCCAACTTGAGGACCTACCCTCCTTCTTTGGGAAGAGAGCAGCTCACAGTCCTTTCTGCTAATGCTTGGAGCAAGCAGAAAAGGGGTAAATGTCAATCAGTTGCAGAGAGCATCAGCGTGCGGCAGAACTCATATTTCAATATGTAGTTTACCAAGACCCTGCAAGATGTTGGTCTGAAGACAGTTGTAAGGATAAAGGAATTTTATAGGCCAAGACAAAACCACTGATTCCTAAGTGTTTTGCTCAGGTTAGAAGGAAGTCTAGACCAGGAATATTTGATGCCTTCATCTATTCTGTCTTGGGAATGTGTTTATTATACACATTTTCCTGAAAAGAAGGTATTCCAAGTAGCTATTTCAAAATTGTTTAAAAAATAAACAAACAAAACAATACCAGCTCACCTCTGAGTAAATTCTGGTAGAAGAATTACCATTTTTGAAAGTTCTAGTGCCCCACCACTTCCAAGGCTCAAGAGAAATACTTTTGTGTAAGTGAAAAAAGGACAACGTGCAAAGAATAGTGTAACTACTATTGGGGAAAAAAAATCTGTTCTTGTTCAGAGTACGAAAAAAATCATATCACTTAATCACTCTTCTCAGAGACCTTGGTTACTGAAGTCCTACTAAAGCTAAGAGTGATAATGGTAGGAGCAAGGCCACGGATATAAATATTTGTACTGAATATAAATCATATTTGATGTAGCCCACTCCTCACATTCTTCCAAAGGCAAGAGTGTGAAGTAAGGTTTAGTTCACAGGGAAACAAGAAATCCACATAGGATGGAATTTGAACATATTTCAGTGCTTGTTCTGATTGATTAATTGATTTATTTCTGTGACATTGTTTCAAAAGCTGGGAACAGAAAAGGCTAGGACAAGGACATTTTTCAGCTACTCCTGCCTGAACACCAGACAGATTATATCTAACTCAGTGTAAAACAAGACAAGGAAAGGGAAATGGGGACTGCTATGTTGTTCTTAGGGATTCATCTAGCTTTCAAACTGTAGTCATTGGTTTTGCAGAATGGCTGTTTTAGTGGAATACAGCCCAACTCGGAAACATGGCAAGTTTGGGCAGTCTTACATTGACTTTGGCAATGTAGTGGGTCTCTTTGTTCTTAATTTTCCTACAAATGTAGGTAATGAAGTTGCTTATTTATACAGTATGGCTTATACAATTAGGGGTAGTGTTAAGCCTTTTGCATTACAACTAATTATATAGCTTAGAAAAATTATCAGAACAGAAATACTGTAATTTCCTAGGGTTTCTAGGTGCAGTTTTTGTTCTGCCTACCTACCAGAGTCTTCAAACAACTGATAGCACTTATTTGTCTTCACAGTTCCTTGCTCCGATTTCTGAGCTTGCCTCTGTTGGCACTTTTTCTGTGATCACAGACAGCACAAAGAGGAGCGTAATCAATTCCACCTCAATTATGGTTTCAGCAGGGTGACGCCAACTGCTAAGCCCTCTTTCCAGCAGGCAGCAGGGCTTTCCATGGATGATGTTTGTCCTGTTGAGCAATTTGGATAGCAGATTTTGTATCCTGTCTTCCGGATTTAATCTCAACCACAAGCAGCACATATTGCTTTCAGTCCTGAAACTCTGCTAAATCAATCTTGGTGTCAAATTAAAATGCAAAAGTTTGAAAGTACTTGATCTAGGGAGAGGAAATGGACAGCTAATTGCCTCTTTCAGCAGAATAAGGACAAAAATCATCTTGAATTTTCCATTGTGAATCACTCTGTCCCCAGCATCCTTTTCCATTTTGCCATGTGCTCTCCAGTCCCACTTCTCCCTCCCTGCTATGTTCAGCTATCCTCTTTCATTATGTTATCTATCTAATTTAGTTTGTAAGCATCTTGGCTCAGGATACTTCTCTGTAGGTTTTTTTTTTTCCTGTAATACACTCAGCACATTGAGGTTTTATTAAAAAATAGACTGCATTTTTACTATGCAAATAATAGAATATTTACTGCTGCTTCATTATAAATTAGGATCAAACTGAAACACCTGGTCCAACGTGCTTTATGCATAAAAAGCTTCTGGAGTGTTTGAAACTTGTACATAGTTTTTTAAGTGGTCACTGGGTTATGTGTGTCATGCCAAAATACCTGGTGTGACCACAACAACATTTTAAGTTAAATTTCAGATTTCAAAAGCTTCAAAAATTAGCCTGGGTCTTTTTTTTATTCTTTTCTTTTTAACAGTCTTTTTTTCTGAACAGCAGGCAAATAAAACTGTGCGGTTCTAATAGTACACAGAGATACACAACCAAGAAGAGATTTCTGAACTCTTTTGGTTTGGCTTGTGGGGTAAGATGCAGAATATTTTCAGAAAGCCCGAAGAGATTCCCTCCTGAAGTGTCATTACAACAGATTCCCACCTTCACACTTTTAAGGAAATTTTCTGTTTAGTATTTAACAACTGAGAAAGAGCTTTGATAGAACTTACCTGGAAAAACCTTCTGAAAAGCTTTCTTGGGTAACTGCAAGTAACAACACTTCAACATTTACATAAGCACTCCACTGCACTTACAGACTATTACAGAAATGACACGGATTTCCATTTTGAATAACAACATAAGCGAGCATTGTGTTTGAGCTGCTAAACAACTGTTTAACTTACAAGAACATGCTCTTTTGATAGTTTGCAACATATTCAGTGTACTTTGCCATTAGACACTCCTCTCTGTCTTCTGCCCATGTAAAACTGCTGAAAAACACTGCTTCTACAGTCCTTTCTGCAGTAAATAAATAAAGGAATAAAAAGAAGATTTTTAAGCTTTCATTATGTTGTTCATTATTGCATTACAGCATTAAATGTGTACATGCACCTCAAATGTCCATTTACAGTTCTATAAATGCCAGCTTTGCCAGCAGAACTACTTGCTACAGCTTTTAGTGACAGAAAACACTTACTGTTGGGGCTCTAAGAGGCAGGTCCATCACTGTGTAGGCAATCGCTTCCGAGTCATTCCATGCGCTGAGGGACTCCACAATTTTGGTGCCGTTGGGGTCCTCAGAGGGACAAGAGATCCCCCTTTGAATGGGCTGACTATTCATGTGAACAAAATCTAAGCTATAACAAAGAAAGCAAAGCTCTCCTCTGATTTTGAGTCAGCCGATTTACCTTTTTCTGTGTGTGTAAAGCAGATAGTCAGATTCCCTGTCAGGCGTAGTGCGAGATCTAGTGCAGAGTTTTGGATTGCTTCGTTCCATCTTCAGCTTAGCAGTGGGCAGCAGCAGCAGCTTCCATTTAAATACAGGAGCCTGCAGGGTCTGCACATGCCCAGTTTGATGCTTGTTCCATCCTGATTCAGGCTTCACTTTAATGACAGTACAAAACTGATGCTCACTTAAAAGTATTGTTGTTGGTTTTTTGTCTTTTCATAAAATTGTTATGTCTGAATATGTCTGTTATGTCTGAATTTTAATGCTATCTCCACATTATCCCTGTAAGAAGAGAAAGAAGGTAAAAAAGTTGACTTTATTAGCTCTTTTAAATGTTAGACCTTACTGTTCATTTTCACTGTATTGGTGAATTAGTTTTTTGTACTCTCTGTTTAAAGAAGATATATGTGTACAGTTCTGCTGAAATTTTCTGAACTTAAATGGATTCTGATATTTAACAAAGTGCTTGTGTGCACTTCTGTCTTGTAGAATTTAGGTCATGGTTATTTGTTGGTCCACTTCTAAAAATAAACAGGAAAAAATAGGGATAAAATCCACTGACATCATCCTTTTTTGCTCTTCAGTTAAAGAAAAACAAACAAACAAACACGCAAATGCCTTAGGCAGAAAGCAGCAAACAAACCTTTTGTTTCAGGAGTTGTCTGCTTTCTTTTTTGGTTGCATTTAGTTAGGTCATACATGAGCAGATTCTCATTCACACAAATCTTCCTTTACATTGCACTGTGCAGAGTTATGAGTTACTCCATTCCCAGCAGAAGGCCCATTATAATGGTAAAGTGAAGTTTAATTGCGATGGAGTATTCGGCACAAAGTGTGGAAAAGCTTTTCTAGCACATACTGCAGCCTGAGTATCACAGAGCTTAGGCCTTCCAGCCACCATCAAAATGACCCTAATGCAAGATATTCGCTTCATTGCAGTTGGTAGTAAAAATAGATGGTGTGAACTGTTCCAGGAAAGCCTTTGTGAGAAGGCTGTGGTTGTGACAGTGGGAACTGTGTTCCCTCAGCTCTGCACAGACTCCCCTTCTCCTGTACCCTTCCTTAAATTCACACCTGCAGTATCTAACCTTAAATTGAGGGAAAGGGGTTTGCATTTCTTTGCGTGACCAGGAGGTGTGTCAGTACCACAGATGGATGTAACCTGTGCCTCTATATCAAAGGCACTCACCTACAGTGCTGCAGATTCCCTTTCATTGGCAGTCATTTAAGTAAGGTAGCATTTATCTTGTATCACCAGGCCACTGAACAGTAACCGGACAACGGACTTCTTAGATTCTACAGGCTGTCAAACTGTGAGACTTTAAAAATAATCATTTGCAGACCTGTTTTGAGAGGCAGAGAGATTTCATCGAATATCCCTGCCCTGCAGTGTTAGGTGGGCACACCCACACTAGGTTTAAACTTGCTGTGGCATGAGACAGAACTGCGCTTGGAGGTGGCTAATCACCGGGCAATTTTTAACTTTGTCGATGACTGAGATGCTATAGTCATTTTCTAGGGTGTGCTCTTCCCCTCCTATCCACGTCTAGCATCATACACGTGAATATCGGGGCAATGGTGGATGTGGTGTTAATGGTATGAACTACAAAATAAGTCGACATGAACTCGGAATCCATCACTGTGTTTTCCTGAATATGTGGTTTGGCTGCTGCAGCAAGCATATAGCATACTGTAGATATAAGGCAGCAAATTATGATGTTGGACATCTTGACGGACAGGACCTTTTTGGAAGATAATTTTGCATTTTACTACTATAAAGGTAGGAGATGTCTTTACAGAAAGCCACGATATGAAATTGGCAAGAACTTTGACTGTCTTCAACTAAGGGATATCGCGGGAGTAAAGCAGAAATTACATTTAATTATTGAAGTGGAGAGAAAGGAAGGAATGTGAGATCTCCCATTCATGTGAACTTTATATTCAAAGAAGTTGTGTACAGTTGCATCCTGCTCTAATCAAATTGATAAAACAAAATTCAGTGCACATAATCTTCAAGAGCAGGCATAAACACTAGATCAGAGATGTTCTTTGAATCTATATTCTAATTTTCTTGCTCAAATCCTCTTAGTTTTCTCTTTCATGTCTCAGTTTTGGGCAATGCCAACACTCAATCTGTTTACGTACAGCTTGTACGTTACATTTTCCTTTTCACTGGGTCACAGATTACATTTTTCTTCCTTCCTATTCCATCTTTATGACAAATCAATGCACTGAAAATGTTTCATTCACAATTAGCCTGGAAACATCCACTTCTTTGGCATTTCTAGAGGAGCCCATAATATGTTCAGCAGAGTAATCAAGTCATGGAGAAAACACAGTCCTTTTTAAAGTAAATTAGACGTTATAGAAATTGTCTTCGTGCTTCGTTAGATGTAGCTTTGTTGTACATGCCTTTCCAGACAAATGAATTTAATTCGTTCGTTAGCTGCTGAGAATGTATCATGAAAGAATATGCAGTACAAAGGAAAGAAAGAAAGTTTCCAGCCGTAAGAAATGGATGTAGGCTATTGGTTTGGTGTCCTTCCTTAGCCTCCGGTGTCTGCTTTTGTGAATGCTAAGTAGCAAGCTAGGTAAAATCATTTTTGAAAATTAGACCCTAACACTAAGATTCATGCCCAGTGGAAATGTCTTCATATGGTTACAGTTTTCTGATCCTGTGTTGTTGCCAATTGCTAGAAGCGATTTGGGTGACCTGTTTCACATGCGATGCCTCAGCTTCCTTGGAAGGAGAGGAATCGTCCTAGAACTGCACAAGGTGTGAGTTATGAGGAATCTCATTCTCTTACCTAGGGTTTGGGAAGTAAGGCAAAGACATAAATAACTCACAGAAGTTTTTCTTTCAGATTTTCGTCAGTTTTATATGCAATATTAAGCCAGAGAGAACAATTCAAAGTAATTTACTGAGCGATAATTGTTTTTCTTTATAGGTAAGGCTATTTCACTTAAAGTCATCAGAAGTCATCAGACTTATGGATCTGGAGGGAACTTTGCACTCTGCCTTTCCCCTATTTATTCTTGACCAAAAGCTTACCTCTGTTGTATCCTTGTAAAGTGTAACGGAGAAAATGTATCAGTTAATGACCCCTGGTACTTTCTAAAGCCACTTTGCTCATCTTAAATTTTTCAAACACTTCCTCCACTGTCTTGTGTGTGAAACATAGCGGAAGTCCACTTGGCTTATGGCCCAGGTCTGAATTGCCATTCAGAGTCAGTTCTGGAGAAAATAAAACCTGTCAGAATTCCTCTCTCTGAATTCTGTCACGTTGAGGTATGCTGAGAGTATCCTTCCCAGTTTTTTGAGCCCTGACTTTCAGCTGCACCTCTTGCTACTGATAAATAACTCCTGTTCACAACTTTTTATAAAACACAAACAGCACAAAGACCGAGGACTCTGGGGTCCTACCATGAAACAGAGAAAATTGCCTAACAGAACAAAGAAAAGATAATCCATGGGTAAAGCTTAATTAAAGTCCAGATGAGCACAGGGTTTCTTTCACAGTTAAAGGGAACAGTTTCCTCCTCTTTGGCTGGGAGCTCTGTGTGGAATTACGTTTTTGCTTGTCTGCAGGAGCACAGAGTGGATTGAAAGAAAGGGGAACCTGATGCATAGAAGATAAACAGATTGCTATTCAGAAGGGCCAGGAGAGCTGGAAGACCAGGGATATGGTCGGCTAGGCATTAATGTCCCTGAGACATATTTACACAAAATCACCTGGGCTTCCTTAAACTCTCCTCATCCAAAGCCAGGATGAAGAAACAGGAACAGACCACTCAGTAATGCGCAAAGTAAACTCTCACTCTTCTTTGAGTGCAGATACAGTTCTGGAATTTGAGTTACCACAAACTAGGAATGCACAGAGCATGGAAGTTGGGTGTTTTTAAGGCTTACTAATACATTACGTGATTTTTCCCTTGTTATAATGGGGAGAATGAGAGTGATAACCCCTGTAAAACATTCTGGGGATAACAATGCTAACCTCAATTTCATTTCACTAGTGGAAAATTTAGATGATGGTGTTAGAGCGGCATCAAATTCCTTCTAGCTTTGTGGGACTGACGGTCTTCATTTCTTCAGAAGCCTTTGCTCAGCTTCAAAAAAAAAAACAGCTGCTTTTTAATGTACCAAATACCGGTTTTTGTCCTTGATTAAAAGGCCCACCTCATCCTCCTTAGCAGATGGCCAGGAGGTTTAAACATGCTCTGCTTGCCCTCTAAACATGCTACGTCCTCCTCTAAACAATGGGATAGAGGAAGGAATTATTCATTTTTCACTTGAGAACCTACCCATTTTCAATATCAGCTTTTCAAAAGGCACAACCACACTATAAAAGTCTGAGTTCATCACAGCCTTCCTTCTACAATCCCTCCTTTACAGGACTTGTTAGCCCTGGGTATCTGCTGTAGTAGCACTCATCAGTGGCAGCAACTTCTGAAAACATGCTTCTCAGAAATATTTTCAGAGGCCTGCTTTTGTACCAGTACCTACAACAAACCTACCTGCTTAAGTATGTGGGTGAAAATGTGTTGTTCATTTTATAGATATCCATTTTCTACTCCTTGTATTCTTTTTGTCTTTTAACAGCTAAGATCCATCAGGTGGGAATTCTCCCACTTCCTAGCTGTTCACAGACAGAGTACTGCCATTCTGGCATGCCAGAAAACAGAGCAGGGAGAGGGCTGTCTTCTGTATTCATCTCCTTTGTGCTGTATTTATCACAGAAATTAAATTTAGTTGTTCATGCCTGGAGTAACTTGGCAACGGACACAGAGGCAAGAACACTCTTTGTAAATAAAATTGTTAAACTGAGTACAAAGTTCTGTATGGCCCTTTATGGGAGCATGCTCTTGGGACCTCCCAAAAAATCAATAGACAATGTAGAAAACGGTAAATCAAATCAACACAGTTTCTGCTCAGCTGTAGAAGTGAATAATTCACCTCTTAGGTAGTTCTGATTTTATAGGGTAGCCAAGATCTATGGTGAACAGAGAAAGCAGAACTGCAGGGTGCAGCCAGCAGGCGTGGAGCGGTTCAGCCCCACAGCAGGAGAGCGAGGATCTGGGGTGAGCTGAGTACAGAAGGGCCAGACAGGAGAGACCATTTGGAAGAGTCCATTCAAACACAATGTTTTTCTAAGACTTACCACCACCACCACCACCAAGTCTTTTCCACAGAGATGAAAAGATTATGCCAGTGTTCTCTGCAATGGTATGAATTTAGGTGTGTGACGTGGCATTAGACTGCCACTCTATGGCAAGACACCCTCCAGCAGCTACTCTGCCTTAGTTTCCCCAGTAGCGTTTCCAGCTTACTCTGGTGGCTTATGGCTTCAAGGTCAGGTAGCTTGAAAAGGTCAACCCACTTCTGTCCCTCTTGTGCTTCCTCACGGATTCTGAAGACAAAGTAGTCACACACAGCACTCTCCAGCACAGCCAAGCTCAATCTGCAGTGCCTCCAGAACAGCTTGTTAACTTGCTCCGTGGCTGAGCTTTCAGGTTCATCCTTCCCTGTCTCCTATGGCTCAACCTCTGCGCAAAGCCTACCCTTCTCCAGGGAACTCTGGTTAGCCAAACTCGTCTCAAATAATTTCAGTTGGTAGCTTCCCTACTTCCAGTTCGCAAATAAGAGTTCTTACCTTTCCAGCCCTTCTCACGTGTGAGATAAAAAGCAAATTGTACTGGTGGAGTTTAGTGCCTACTGTAGGCAGTGAAAAAATTGTATTTTAAAAATGATAAAATTTTGAATTGGTAGCACTTGCTTTTTTTCGTTTTTCTTTCTAAATCTTATCTGCATATGCAGTAGTTACTTATGAAATGCAAAGAAGTCAGTGACTAGAGCCTATCATGGCAGGATGTGTGTGGGGGGAACTGCACAAGTGTCTTGACAGGTAAGATACAGGGCACGAATGGAGACAGCCAGGTCTCTGATGGAAAAACTAAGTGAAGAGGAACAATGAGAAGCAATTTGTACCTACACACAGCAATCAAAGTGCAAACCCTGGGGTTTGAGAAATAATAGCTCATGATAACCAGAGGGTAAAAAAAGTGTGTTTTTATCTGATATTAAAGGATTATCATCTTTATCCACAAATAATAATGCTATTGTCTTCAAACAATCCACAGAGAATACATATACTGCCCTAACGGCTATGCAGCTATTTTTCCTGGCACAACATCCCTGGGCAAGAAATCCTGTCCTTTCTAGAAGTATCATCAGTGATTCTATTAAAAAAAAAGGAAGAGGAGAAACAAGACATGACTGTCAATCCACTGGTGGGAGAAAATTATGTTACTGCGCTAATAAGCAGACAGCTTTATCACTGACTGCAGCTTAAGTCTCAGCAGCTCACAGCTATTGCATGTGCCCTGTGCTTTGCTGTTCTACCCTGCACTGTGCCTAGTGCTTTCAGGAATATGGACAGGATGAGTAGGAAGAAACAAACCACTCAGTAACATCACTGAATTTTCAAAGTCTTGTGTTTGAATTGTTTCTAAAAACAGCCTGAAAGAGCGAGTGCAGGTTAAAAATACTAGAGGATATTTTAGCTGAATCTGTCATAGATTTCAGTGACGAGTGTCCCACCACAGACAAAATGGCCAGTGGCAGCTGAAGCAGGAAGTGGCTCAAACTACAGCAGTGTTGAGGATTTGGGCAGGATTCTGTCAGGACCATTGAGAACAGAGATGTTATGAGGCGTTCCTCCCTGCCGCAACTTGAAACCTCTCACACGGGGTCCAAAATCAAACAGACCTAATGCTTAGGCGTGAAGAGAATCCACTGCAGCTCTATAATCACTGTCCTATGTACAGAGGTGTAAAGCCATATATTTCTTTATAAACTGTTCTGCTAGGGCTATCATCCAGCCTGTCATCACCTTGCACTTTGATTCCCCGAATGTTCATGTGAGGCCTCTACAGAAACAGAGCTGCTTCTTTGTATAGCTCTCTGCAATACAGACTGTATTAGTACCTACTCTGCTAGATGCCTCATCTGGATCCTCACTGACTTCTGTTTCAGTTGTTATGACATCCTTTCTCTCTGACCTTGATTAACGGAACGTAACAGGCAATTATCACAAGGACGCAGACAGGATGCAAGTGTGTCAGTGTGGCTGTGCAGCCTGTTAACACTGTGGCTACTTCCCACTCAGTCTGAGCTCTTTTCATCTTGATCCTGTCCTCTCCCAGCTCATTGCTTTGACTGTTACTGCCATGTGTCCTCTTCTTTGACTCCCCCTTTTCTATTAAATCAGATATATATTGCCAGTCTTCACGTCCAAGGGCTTTGATGAGTTATCTTTCTCCAGCTTACCTGTCATCTCTCAGACAGTGCTGGCTTTTGAGCTCTCACACCCTGTCAGCCAGTGATGCTAATTTCCATCGTTCGCCAAACACTGCTTCCAACATGCATGATTTACTTGGCTTCATGCAGTTCCTCATGCTGGTGGCAGTGGCAACAAAAGGCTTTGACAATAGCTAGGCTGCAGGCACACGGAGCCTGCTGGCTATGTTGTCAGTGCTGACCTATATTGTCTTCTTGTTACCTGCTACTTTCCTGCCAGTATGCCTTCATTTCTTCTCTCCATATACTTTGATAATAAGTTTTTTGGAGCAGAGGCTTTTCACTCTGTGCTGGTATAGTGCTCTGACGTGGCTAACGTTTCTAGGTATGAGAGTAATGCAAACAGTAATATGGTGGGCTTCTGCTCTGTGGTAGTGTCACAAGTTTCCAGATATATATACTGTGCTTAATTTTTTGCTGATGAGTTAGTGAGTAGTTCAGTATGGCCACAAAACAAAGTCAACTGAAGCTCAGGGTTTTCTTTTAATATCAATGTAGATTTTTTTTTCTTTTTTGAAGATCATTTACGAGGTTTATAAAGCAAAACAGAAAGCCTTCTGTTGTGAATAAACAAACATGTAAAAAGCAAACCTCTATGAACTAAAATGATGGAAAACACTGGCATAGATCCTCAGAAAGCCAAACTATTATTTCTCACTTTGCTCTTATTTTGTAGTTGTTCCTGCTCCATACAGAACTGTCATTCCTGTTCATAACTTGCAGGTGATGTTGCAAATCATAAAATTGTAGTTGAGTGGTAATTTTACAGCACAGTAGACAAATGTAGGTAAACATGTAATCTCTACTTACCTTACGCATTTTTCACTGAAAGAGTATCTGAAATTCGCACATGTGATCAGGAATACTGTGCACTGTATTCTTTCTGTTCTTTCTGGATAGCTACCAATTTGTTTGAAACAGCAAAACACACAAAAAACATGCATCTTTGAATATGGACTGAGTTTCTGGATCTGGTTCCCCAAAGCAGTTATTTCACACACCACCATACAGCTTACTTCTCGTACAAACCGATACTAAAGGATGTCACCAGCAGGAAATGACTGATATCTCCCTCTGTAATAAAAAAGTGGATCCCATGATGAAGGAAATCAAATTTGGACAAGCCTTATATCACTTATGAATGAATGATTCAGCCTCTTCTTTCCATGCTAAAAAAAGGAATGTTTTTCCCTTCTCAGCAGAGTTTCAGTAGTGGGACTTAAGACTGCAGAACACCTCAATAAAGAATGGATATTTAGAGACATTTTTCCCTGATTACAAAAACATTCTTAGTTTTTTTTTAAAAGCCCTTTTTTGCAGCATTAATAACAAAGTGTAGTTTACTCAGAGAAAAATTCTCGTCCTCTTCTTCGCTCTCCCCAAAAAACTCTATTCAGTCAAAAAGTTAAGCCTTTGCCCTTCCTACATAAAGTTGTTTTTTTTATTAAATAAAAGCATTGCTACTGCCTCTTACACAAGAAGCAAAGATGCTACATTTTGCTACATTTTTTCAATGTTTATTTGTAGTAACTAATTGTCAGGGGGAAAGGTAATGATAAATACAGACATCTGTCTTACACATTCAATTGAACATGAAAAGTTTTTAAAAAGAAAACCTAGCCATGCAATCAGTACAAACTATTGCATTCCTGACTGTGAACACATTTAATCTACTCAGTCTTTTTGTTTGCACATTCATTGACTTGTGGTAGAGTTACTTTCTCAGATTTCTTTTAAACTGAGAAAACAGAACTGTATATTTTGCAGTTCACAGAGAAACATCCTTATGCAGCAATCAGAACTAGTTACCATCATCAGACAGCTGCAACAGTCTCAACGTGCTCTGGTCTCTTGCAGACAGCAAGTCAACAATGATCATGTTGATTACTCTGTAAAAAACAATAAAAAAATAATCTCATGGCAACATTCTGAAGGTAAATAACAAAGAAATTCAAACCCATTTTCTGAGCATAAATATTTCACATGCAAGGAACAGTATATCTCTTAGGACTTGATTTTACAGTTCACCAGAACAGATATTCCACAGAATGTACAAGAAGTTTGAGTCAATTTGCCCTTACAGAATTAAGCTGTTTTGTACTTTTATCATGGATCAGCTCCTCAGGTAACATAAACCAGCCTAGGGATAGCAGCCAGGATCAGCTGCAACTCTGGGCTACCAGGCAAGCCCATGACAGCAGAGCAGATCTGAAGCAAAGCAGAGAACAAAAGGCAGTAAGTCAGGATCAGCAACAGTACCCAGGGCCAGACCAACACAGCCCATAACCAGGCACACAGTGCAAGGCCAGGCCTAAGCTTAAATGGAGCCCCATGGGCGGAGGGGGTGGATGGGCCCCCAGGTGAGGCCAGTCAGGGCAATTAAGGCCTATTAATGCAGTCAGGGTCCTGACAGATACTGAGTCTCAAGTTCTTGATAAATTCTTACTGTTAAGTTCTTTCTGCTAAAATAATTGATAAATAAGCACATTTTCTCAGGTGCAGAGTTCTTACTACCTTGCACTTAAATGATCCTTAATACCTATCTAACATCTGGCAATTTATTTATGATCTCAAATTTGGATTTAGAATCTTCCAGCATTTTGGGAATTTTGAGCAAGAGATCTCAGGAGGGATATTTTTATTTTAAATCATCTGTTTGGTTACATTAAAGAAAGATACTGGTATTTAATGAATATCTGTAAGAACATAAGAATACCAGAATGACTATTCTGAGTCAGTCCCAAGGGCTGTCTAACCCCCAACATCCAGGGGCTAAAAGCAGCATGTCGGCAGAGTGCAAGAATATGGCGAGATTTCCCCAGAATACTCTTCCACCCTCCAATATTATGCAACTCAGTATATCTGTGCCTCTCACCACATATTTTGGTGATCTAAATCAAACATTGATTTTTTTTTCGTGGGTTTGTAAAAGGATTCTGTAATGTAAGAGAGAAAGTATGTTCAAGTTGTCAACATAAAAGTCAAGAAAAAGAAAGACTGCAGTCTGAACTATGAAGTTACTTTGGTCCAAGCCAAATTGGTCTCTACCTTTAGCACAAGCACAAAAATCTGAAAGCTCACACAGTCTCTCTTGGAAAGCTTTATGTAATGTGAAACAGCCACACTACAAAAACAGTTTTCAGCTCAGCTCAGCAACTCTCTTCATGGTACGCAAGTGCCTTTCAGAAAAGTTGCCAGAACAAACCAGCTGAAACATAAGCTCTCTTTACCTCCTTTTTCCTAATAACTGGAAGAGAAATCATTCCTCTTGAAGTGAAATTTTGCTCACATATTTTAATGAGACATCTTTTTTTTAGGTATAGATTCTAAACAGTCTTATTAAAAACTTTGATTTTTAAGATTTGATGATCAGAACTCTGGGACTAGTATTGCAGAGCAGTGCTTGTAACCAAAGCACCCAGAATGACTAGCTGAACATTTTGGAACATGCATTTTCTGTGAGAATTAGGTTCAAGAACTGAGAGGCTGAAAAAAACTAGAAGTGTAACAGAGTAATGCAACATTAACATTTACTATGTTGGGAATAGCTTCTAATCCCTGCTATTGCTCAGGCTTTTCTTGTGATAGTTTGATGGTGCTTCTACTGAATTTCTTGCCTCCACTCATTACACATCACTGCAGTAAAAGGCTCTTCGTGATTCACTGAGCACAGAAAAGTGATTGAGGGCAGACTTTAAAAAGAGCACCTATTTTGCATTCTCCAACCCTTCCACTGGGACTGAGTTCTTAATTTTTGTTATACATTACATACATTTGTTCCCAAACTCTGGAAGGTGTTTTGCAAGTTTTGCTTAATGATCAGTACTGAGGTCATATTAGAGATCATTCTGTGAAAAATATTCCCCCATAGGCAGCTGGATATTGTGTCCTTTAATGATCATCTGTGCTTGTGCATTCTGGTGCATTGGTTCCTGAATTTCACCTATATACTTGTGAGATCACTTGATGCGTTTTCCTGAAAGTGCATATGTAGGACCCAAGAGGCTTGTGCAAAAATTTTGAAAAAGGAACATTTCAGCTTTATTATGGAATAGCAGATACTCCATATCTCATTGATGGTACATTTTGCTGTCTCTAATCAGTTTTGGGTTTTACATGTCCGTATTTTGTTTCAGTTGAATCTTACAAATTGTATTTGGAATCCAGCAACTGAGCTGGATTATTTAAGGTTTCTGTCATTTCTGTAGGAACAGCAGTTTTCAGTCACACGTAGCTAGCAATTTTTATGATGATGTATGAGCCAAGATGAAACTCAGCAGTTTCCCTTGATCATTTTGTCTCTGCACTGTTGAAAGAACTTCAAATATGAGTACTCCTGTTAGCAATTTACATTATAAAATGGAGTGATGACTGTGGCATAAAAAAGCTCTTTCAAGAGAGGGTTGTTGTCCTGCCCCCCGCCCCTAACCATAAGTGTTTGAAAAATGTGGTGTAAACCCTATGACATGCTACAGACTGGGCAGGGATGAGTACCAACAAAAAGCCTGTAACTCATATTTCCAGCTGCCACTGGAAGTGAAAGGAACAGACACCTTTATTTAGCATATGTCTGAATAAAAGGTGCTATTTCCCCACCAGATTTGCCTGAACATTTGTCTGCTAGTCACTTTATTATAAAACTATACTAACCCAACGCTTGTGAAGAACTAGATTTAACTTGTGTGAAGGCATTTGATCACAAAGTGTAGTCGTCACTAATATAAAGTCATTATTGGAACACCATACAATAAAAATATTTCAAGTTTTTTGCTTTAATGAGAACAACATTTTAGGTGGACTGGGGCCATTGATTACTATTGGAAACTGTGTAGCAGTAAAGCACACTTTGGCAGTGATTTTAATCTGCTAAACAAGATCCTCTGCTTCCCTGAAATAGTGTCCAGTTCTGGGCTGTCCAGTTTTGGGCTCCCCAGTACAAGAAAGATACAGACTTACTGGAGCAAGTCCAGTGCAGGGCCACAAGGCTGGGTAAGGAACTGGCGCATCTTTTGTATGTGGCGACAGCTATGGGATTCTTCAGCCTGCAGGAGAAATGGCTTTAGAGGCATGGCTTGGATCTTATCAATGTGATTAAATACCTGATAGGAGGGAACGAAAAGAAGAGCCAGACTCTTCTCAGCAGTGAATTAAAATCCAATAAGATTAGAAAAAACAACAATAAATTCCCTCAGGTCAAACACTGGGACAGGTTGCACAGAGAAGTAGTGGAGTTTCCATCTTTAGAAATATTCAAAACCCAACTTGATGTAATCCTGAGGAACCTGCAGGGAACCTGCTGTGGCTGACCTCGCTTGAGAAGGGGATGGACTAGATGATCTCAAGAGGTCCTGTCCAATCTTAGCTTCCTACTCTGACTGTAGGAAGAAAACTAAATTCTTGTTTATTTACCAGATGTCTACTAGCCAGAAGAGCAGTAGGAACATAGCAGAAGTCAAAAAGTCTAACATAAAAACAACAGTTTTGCACACTAACAAGCTGAGAACGCAGTTTCAGGGGGGAAAAACAACAACAACACGACCAGCTGTTAGGGAGGTGAAAAACTGAAAAATTTGTCTGCTACCACAAAGGACCTAAACCCAAAAGTGAATGCTGACATGAGTTAACCATGTGGATACTTATTCAGGCTGCTAATTCCACTCCTACTTTCAGAATAATGTAATTCAGAACTTGATAGCATTTAGAAAGTGGTAACTTTCTGAATTTGTGTGCATGAACAAATGGTAACCAAAGTATATTTTTCCCAGCATATTCGCATATACTAATAACTCCTTTGTTAAAATTAAGTATGCTAATGGACAAATCAAATAGATTAGTTTCTTTGTCCAGCCATTTGCCCGTTGTTTTCCTGTTCTGGCACTTGAGAAATTGCAATAGAAGCACCTACTGTCTTTTAATATCTGTTAATATAAATGTTAATTATATGTTAATATAAATTTCAAACTCAATTTTGTCCATCTCCCGGAAGTAAGATTTTACTACATAAAATAAATGCTCAGTAGTGATAAAGTGTAATATGCTGAGTTAGTTAGCTCCTTTATTGCTGTCCATAGTCTACAGCAACTTCTCCCCTACATATACACACATTTTTATAGCTTTAATTGCTAAAAAGTTCTACTAGGAATGAATGTACTTGTTTGATGTTATAAAAAATGGTTATTTTGTGCCATTCTGGTACAAGAAGATTGTTGTCTGCTGAAGGAAACTTCTAAGATGCTGAGGAAACATCTAAGGAAACTTCTGTGTCAGGGCCTTCATGTCCTTCATCAAAATAGCCATGCCTGCTTTAACTGACACCTTTTGCCAGTTGACCCAATGTGCAGACGCTCTTTGTGGAAGCATAGGCCTTCCTCTTCACCTATTCTTCAGAATACTAGACAATAACAGCACAATGTCAATTTAAGATTTTAAGACAAAATAAAAAGGAGTATCCACATATGAAGAGCAATGTAAATAATATTTGACAATTTATGTGCAGATCAGCACTTAAACTGTGTTCACTGTGAAATTGAACCTGAATTTCAGGCCAGTGGTCCTTCTGCAGCACCAGGATTCCTGTGGGCAAGGAGTACGTCAGTCTGGCAGCTTGAGCTTCTCTCAACCAGCTCCATGCAGCCCTGGCCATGAAAGATAGCAGTGATTGCCTTCCCAGGTCTTTCATCCTTCTCTGAATTATTTCTCTTCAGCATCTGATGTTCTTGTCTTGATTGAACAGGATATAAAAAAAACACAAAATCCCTCGTTGTCTTTCCTTTCTTCAGGAAAGAAAGAGTTCTTCAGTTAGACAATAGTCCAACTGTTTAGAAACTTTTCGATATAAGAGGTTTAAGGCAGAAATCTTTCTTCAGGCTAGACTGCAGTATCTAGAATCCTACCAAACATTTCTGTTTACAACAGATATTTATCATGTTTTGCCAGAGGCTTGAACAATTTGCAGCTTTTCCTAAACATCAATTGTTAGTACAAAAGCAGGTACAGAAAAGCTGAAATACCCATCTTTTTTCAACAAATCACAGTAAAGTACTTTGTCAGCTGTAATGTGAATTTTTCATTTTCCCCTTACTGAAAAGAAAATTACTGTTTTGAAACTGACGTGGTCTCCAGGTAAAGTATCTTTTCTTGGGAAAATGGTGGCACTCTAGATATAAGTCTGGAATAATACAGAGGTTTTCAGCTAACTCAGGCCATTTGTCACCCAGCCTGGATGATTTATTTGCAATATGTTAAACTTACTCTGTATTAAAAGGAAAGCAACAGGAAAATAATATATATTACACAGGATAGTGCTTTCTCAGTCTCTGAAGTTGTTGTGGTTGGATTTAGAGACTCTCCCCCTTGCCCCCCATCCTATTTTACTTTTCTATTATTGTCAGCAAACTTGAAGTCTTCTGTAAATTAGATAATTGATGTCCCTTTAACATAAAGGACCTCTGCATTATAAGAAAGTATTGTCTGCCAAATACTGCTCGTTTTAACTTTGTCTGCAAGCTGCTAATAGAGGCAAGTATTTACCTTGCTCATATGAAGCTTTCACACGGCTTCATTTTTGTCTGTCTTACCCCAGGGAGGAGGAATTGTCCAGCTGGGGCCAGCACAGATGCTAATGTCTGGTACTCTGCAGCCATTCCCACCAGAAATACCAGAGAAATCAGCTCTTAGGCCAAAAGAATCTGTATCCACACTAAGGATAAATGAGAAACGTTTGGACATGTCTTAGGGCTTCTGTAACAGCTTCCTGGCTTTGGAAAAAGAATTATAATCACAAGAGATAAAAGCCTTGTGACTAATAGGAAATAAGATAATTGTTTTATAGAGAGAATGTGGATATTAGAAAAGTGGGAATTCATCTTAACCTTATCCATTGAAAACTGAGGTGTCTCTTCTGAACCAGCTGTGTGCTTTCTTTGAACACCTTGATCAAGTGACTACCCCCAATTCTGAGACAGGTGTCTAAGATTAGCCAGAACAAGTCATCCTCCAGGGCTGCCTGTCTCCACACTACACAGAGAGCATAGATAACTAGCAGAAACAAGATGTAAAACTTGCTAAGGTTAACTGAATTGTATCCACCCTCAGGACATAGCTATGGGAGAAATACAGCACATGGAAAAGAATTTTCTTACACTGATGTCCAGCTGTTTTAGCATCTTTACTTATTGTAGTCATTAGTACTAGTGGACCCAAGAAACAAGACTTTGAATTAGTCTTGAGCTTTCCATTATTACTTTGACTAATTCACATGCAACTGCAATTGTAGCCTGTTACTTAAATATTATACATTCAAGCCATACAGGAAACTATTGAAAGAGATTCCTTTTTAGGAAACAGCTTATTGGAACTCTACATTAAAAGAAACAAATCTCTCCTTAAATACCTAAAAAAAACTTAAAGTCTTTATGATGGGGCACTGCCAGCAAAAATAAAAAGGGACTCACATGCAGTAGTAATAGAAAATGCAAAAAAACTACTGCATCTGTTCCTAAAGTAATCTTAAAGAACATTCATGTCTGCAAGAAAACTAGTAAAGTTCAGTAATGCCGGAGTTAGTGAAATAATTTCCAAGCAGCTCAAATAAATAACAAGATTAGTGAAAATATAGGGGCATTGCATTGTGTCATTTGAAAAAGTTCCTGGCTTTCACTCCTGTTTTCCTGTTCTTGTGATGACTAACTGCAGTTGTTTATCTATAGGAAAGTGGTAAGTACAGTCTAAAACCAAAAGCTGCTAAGCTCCTGGAGCTAAAAACTGAAGTTGATTGACTTACATGGGTTAACCCAGGCTAGACATTAGGGAGGAACAAAGTGACCTGTGTCAACCAGCAACACAATCCTGACATGGCACATGTTAGTAAACAAACATGCAGCTCACTGATCATTTATCATAGAAACCTTTAAATTGCCAGAGGTACTTCTGGTTTTTAACTTTATCTTTGAGTCTTCTATTCATGGTCAAAATCAGTCTACCTTTAGCAGGAGATAGGGAAGACACTTTCACACTTAAGTTTTACAGAGGTCAGAGGCACTGAGGTAAAGTTTTCCTGCTGTGGAAAGGGACAGCTCACTGTGCACTCTTCAAGAGAGCACCACAGTCCAACACGTAAAATAAGTTTTCCTGAGGCTCTGACTTTAACTGATGGTGACTCTCCCTCTTGACATAAGGGGACAAATCAGGTTTGAATGAAAACAGATTCTCGTATTCTGGCTGTGCTACAGAATCCCTCTGGCTTAACCAATGAGGAATACAAATGTGACTGGGAGAAAATGAGAAATGACATTTCACATGGCATTTTCTTTGCAGTTGCTAGGAGAGTGATAGAAAGAAACGTTTTTCTTTTCTCTTTGGTTTGCTACTAAGTTGGCAGCTAGAAATCCTAAATCTTAGAGCATATGTTTTTCTGTATGTGTTTACCTGGGAGTAAACAGGTATTTTCCAAGTTATTACTTATGCATTTCTATTAATATAATTATTAACACCTGTACTTCTCTTGAAATCAAAGGCTTGTTCTCATAGGTCTGGGTGATGGAGGAAAAGGAAAGCAAGAAAGGAAAATGTTCCTAAAGTTTGTGTAGTATTTCAAGATTCTGTTGGAGTCCTGAGATCCAAAATGTCTTGGGCAAGTGACAGTTGTATTCCTAACCATACATCTAAAAATATATTGCTTTGAACCATATAGCTCTAAGGGAAAGCTAAGTAGCTTGTGGACTTAGACAAAGCAGTTTTAGATAAGCCTCTCACAGGTTGCCACTTATAGGGAATTGAGTGCCTAAAATGTCCTTCTGTGTATTCTGAAGCATCTCGTAAGGTCCAAAAGCTGGGGAGGTAATAACCAACAAGGGGAAAAAGTTAATGCTAACAGAAAGCAGATAATATACATCACATTTTTCCTTTTATTATTGTTTGGTATTATACTGTCATTAGTAGGTGAGGAAAAAAAGATCTTAGTGCCAAGGAAAGAATGAATTAGCACTGTATGAGGCAGGAGGTTTACATTGTTTAACTTCAAGCTACAACTTCACACTGATTTATTTTCCAATAAATTTCAATCAACTTAGTAGTACTTATTTAAATCTTCTTCGTTCACAGATATCACCAAGGTAACCCTTTCAACAGCCTGTACCCACCCAAGGAACTTTCTGCTGCACTTCATAGTGACTACTTAGCTCTAGGTCTCCTTGCAGAAAAATAATGGCTAAAGAAATGACAAGGTCTAATGCAGAAAGACATAACCCAGACATGTGGAACCAGGTATATTTAAAACTTATGTTCTATAACTCCTCTTTTACAGCCACCTGCACTCTATCATTTAGAACATGCTCAGGCCTTGGTTTACATAGGCATGTGATCTTTGTATTGTTCTGTCCCACAGCTGATGAAAGGGACACTTATTTTTGAGAATTAACTTAGGTGGCTAAATCATAGAAAAGTTTAGCAGATAACGTGGTATTGAGTAAGATTTTTCAAGAAATACTACTTAGTACTTCAAGAAGTCTGGCCTTGAAACATGGTATAGATTATCAGTGCTGACAGCCTAAATACGAAGTCTAACTAGAGCTGTACAACAAAAATAATGAAGGACTTAAAAATGCAGGTGATAAAGTCAATAGGTTAGTCAACTAAATGTCTGCAGTCTAACAAAGACATAAGCTGTAAGACACTTCTATAGCATGCAGAAAACTAAAGATATTTAATTTGTACTGAATACAGAGGTGCTAATTACTGAAGTGTATGTGTTCAATATACAAAGTAATTGGAAAGTGCAGAACAGGAGATGATAGCTAGAGAAACATGCACATTGTATAAGTTACTAGTTAAAAAGAAAAGGAACTATGGTTTATAGCTTTTGGATTCAAGAGATTGAGGAGCTGGATGTGGTTGTGTGGGGCTTGGTCGCAGCCTTGGTTACACCCTACTGGAGTGCCCTAAATGAAACATGAGAAATCTACTATGAGTAAAGCTACATACCTGGGCACTGCAGACAATCTGGTCCCTGGAAGTGGTGCATAAGGAACAGGGAATGAGGAGGCAGCTCCATAGTGTCAGCAGCAGGCTGCGGTCTCTGGACAGCAGTAGCAGCTGGGGACAGAGCAGCCTGTGGCCAGGGGCAGAATCAGTACTGGGATGAGCAATGAACGTGAAACTCCACCATTACCTTTGAAAAAGGTAATGCTGTACATGCTTGAGTTTTCCATTTTTGCGCTTGAATTTTCCAAAAAGTTTAATGCAAATTCCTCTTACATAGGAGGTAGATGGAAAGGGCCTAACATTTAGCTGAGTATTAGAAAAACAGTAGTTAAAGGGGCAAAGAGGACAGTGGAACAGGGTACAGACAAGAGCAGAGGAAGGGAAGGAGACTAGCAATGAACCAAATAAATCAAGCAGTAACATACCATTCATTTGATAACAGTAACAAGAGGTACCAGTTCTTTATATTGTAGGAGCAGAAGTAAATCTACTTATAGCATTAATCAGTAATGCTTGAAATCAATAATACATAACAGACTAATGGATCTGAAGAGTCCTTAGTGGTGTGTAGGAAGCTTACTTCTTAGAAGTAATCTGCATGAATATTAACATTATAGCTAGCCAGAGAACAGATAATCTTGCCTGTGCAAAAACTGATTAAATCTTCCCAAGTGATATGAAAAGCAAATTCTGATTTTTCATAAAAGTACTAAAATAAGTCCTTTTAATAGGTCCCTTTCAAAATTTTTGCATGAAGCTTCTCAACTAAAAACTTTTCAAAAATATTGTAAACGAATGCAGAGGTAACTTTTTCAGGATTACATCAGTAAAATTCGTAGGAAATATCTAGCTGAACTGTCTTTTGCTGATGGACAACTATTTAGAAAACATTTTTTAGAAAAGCTCTAACTAGCACCAAAAGTTAATGATGTGGGATATAATGAAATACAGTGACCATGTCATCTTCATTCCTTTCCTTTTTAGCTAGATAAAAGCCAAATAAATCTATTATATCGAGAGATTGAAAGACTGTTTCATTACAGGAACATTGCTGCAGACTTTATTCTTTAGATAGAATAAAGGCTCCAAGGGCTATGATAAGACTAAAAAGTCAAATCAAATGTATTTTTTATAATGAATATCTATGGACACTGAGCATGTTGATCTTGCTAATAGTTCTGACACAACATCTATGCAAGAGGATTTCAAATTTGTAAAGCAAGCTTGTCACTGCAATCATCTGTTCAAAGAAAACACCTCTGGAAGAGCACCTGTACTTAGACAAGAACAGCCTTTGCATCCAAGACAGATGAAGAAGGTCGCTCCCATGATTCACTCACTGAAAGTAAGATACTGCTATCAAAAGTAGCACAGAAGCAGAATGAGAGCAAGTATCTTTCTCTTTCCTACTATTTATGACCCTACAGAAAGACACTTTCTGTTCTGGACAAAGTGTTCTGAAATCCTGTATGAGATATTTTAAAAAGCAACCAGCAGACATTTGAGACCTTCAGAAGTTAACACAAATGCTAATCCTCACACTAGAGGAGATTTAGTAATTTCAGGCCCTACTATTAATTTGCTTTTGTTTTTGTTTGCTTTTAGTCCCTTTCTTTCTTTGTGTCTCAAAGTTGCTGTTTTCTAGAGGAGTGAAAAGAACAAAGTGCAAAATCTAACTGGAAATAACGAATGAGGTTAAATTTGCCTATAAATAAAGCAAATTCTAAAACTGATTTCTGAAAACCAGGCAAGTGCCAGAAGTGTTTATAGATTAAAAAGTATAAAAAAAGATTACAAAAAGCCAGTAAGAACCAGTGCAATGTAGCTTAATATAACTGGTATCACTTAACCTCTATCAAAACTGGTAAGGACATGATGAAGTTTATAGTAAATAATACTAAATCATATGCTAAATTGTATTGATTTTAATTGTATCTGTGTGTGACAGATTAAGCATGGTTAGCTTTAACAGCCCCTCTGCTTGTTAGGAAAGTATTGATATGCCCATTTCACTAACAGATCCTTGCTAAGGGACCAAATAATTCACAGTACTCTAAACCCGGAGGTCTGGCTGTAATGAAGTAGACTAAAGCATACTTCAATAAAAGCAAAAACTGTCAGGTGCATTGTCAGTCATAAGAACTCCAACCACCTCTGAACATATGCATTAAATCCCATAATGATAAACGTTGGAAGGAAGGTTGTTCTTTCAGGAGTTAGCATATTAAGATAAGAACCACTTTACATAATATTGTACATACCAATCTACCAGTTCAGAAGATGCCATCCTAAGGGTTTGAGTCCTTTTGAAAATAGTGAGTATAACTGTGGAAGAAACTAACAGTAGAACAGCCCCTCAAAGAAATTATGCTCACAATTACTTAACTAGTGTTTCATGAACAGCTGAGAGTTCAAGCAACAGTTCCTTTATTTCAACTTATGCTGTTCTGTTCTTCTAGCACTATAAATGTTGCCTTAGTGAAGTAATTTCTGTTCTCACAATTCACCTTACTCAGTTCTTTTGCAACCCCCTCACCCAACATCTTTTGTTCTTTCATTTTCCTCCCACCCTTCATTTCTTTTTTATCCCAAATAGTATCTTTAATTCATTCCTCCACTTAATCCTTTCTTCATTTTGATATCTTTCAGTCTGTGGAAGACTAAATATTTAGCTTTGTAGGAAATTGGAAAAGCAAAAAGCAAGCTATTTTTCTTAACAGGGAAGTGGTGGACCATATCTCCAGCAAACCACTTTCTGGAAACCTAAGTCCTTGCACAGAATAATTCAGAGTTTCTTATCTGCCAGTCCCACTAATTTTATGTTCAGGAACTCTTCACATGCCCAGCTGTGGTGGTTTTACCCTACTGGGCAGCTGAACTCCACCACAACCACTCTCACTCCCCCTCTTCAAAGGAAGAGGGAGCAAAAATATGATGGACAAGGGCTCAATGGTTGAGGTAAGGACAAGGAGGTTGCTCACCAATTACCATGGGCAACAGACTCAACATAGGGAGATTAATATTATTTATTGTCTATCACTAGCAGACTAGAGCAGTGAGAAACTAAAAGCAAACTAAAAACACCTTCCCCCCATCCACCTACTTCTCCCCCCAAGCAGGAGAATGGGAGCTGCGGTCAGTCCATATCTGTTCATCTCTGCTGCTCCTTCATGGTCACTCTCTGCCCCTACTCCAGTGTGGGGTCCCTGCCATGGGATGCCATCCTTCCCAAATGGATCCTGCATGGGCTTCCCACAGGCTGCAGCTCCTCAGGAACCGCTCCAATATGGGTCCGTACCACAGGGTCCATCCTTCAGGAGCAAACTGCTCCAGGATGGGTCCCCATTGGCAGCAGCTCCCACCAGATCACCTGCTCCTGCGTGGGCTCCTCTCCATGGGCTGCAGCTCTGGCCCAGAATCTGCTCCTGCAGGGGCTCTCCATGTGCTGCAGCCTCCTTCAGGCCAGATCCACTTGCTCCACCATGGGCTGCAATATGGAAATCTGCTCCACCATGGTACCCCATGGGCTGCAGGGGGACAGCCTGCTCCACCGTGGTCTTCACCACAGGCAACAAGGGAACTTCTGCTCCGGCACCTGGAGCACCTCCTGCCCTCCTTCTTCACTGACCTTGGTGCCTGCAGGGCTGTTCCTCACCCCTCTCTCTCCCAGCTGCTGTTGCACAGCAATTTTTTTCCCTTTCTTAAATTTGCCCTTACAGAGCCACAAATAACATTGCTCACTGGCTCAGCTCTAGCCAGCAGCAGGTCCCTTTTGGAGCTGGCTCTTACCTGATATGGAGCAGCCTCCAGAATCTTCTCACAGAAGCCACCCCTATGGCAGATCTAAAATTAAGCTAAAAAGCCATAGCCCAGCTTAATAAGATATAACAGAACTAGAACCACAAACCAACATACCTCCAGACCAGCTTAAAATGTAAGTGTTTAAGGCTGAGCTTAAATACAGCTCCTGGGCCCATAGGTAGAAGGCGTAGGTGGAGGAACCAGGTGAAGCTGGTGAGGGCAATTAAAGCCTGTTAGTTCACTCAAGGCCCTGACACATAGAAAGCACTCTTGCTTCCCATAAGAGTGGCTGATTTACTGCTACCTGCCTAGCTATTCTATTGTAATTTCTTGCCAGACTTGGTAAGGTAAAAAGTTTTTAAAAAAAAAAAAAAAAAAAAAAACTCTTTCATGCATCACTTGATAATGCATTTTAGTTATTTGGGGAGCATATTGGGATACCTTTTATTTCAGCCATTTGCATTTATTGTGGNTCTTTCAAATTCACACTCTGGTTGAACAAACTTGGATTGCATTCCCAAGCATTCCTCATGTACTGTTTCAGGTCACCACAATTTCTCTTCAGGCTCATGAAGGGAATGATACTTAAGTGATTTTCAACTTCTCTTTTATTCTAAGTTATAGTTTAACGAGCTGTCAGGTCAAATAGACATGAGGTTGTTCATGTTTCCACTCATTTTATCAACGGAGCAAGAGTATTCTGAATCAGGAAGAGAACAGAGGGCATGTCAACACCGTACATTGAGCACCACGTGGAGGTGCTAGTTTGCATTGTGAAAGCAGAATGGAAACACCAATATAGTACTTCTTACAGGCTAATTACTCCTGCTGAGCATTGCTTTTCAGTAATGTTAACCATTCTAAACATAGTACAGCACTAACTTTGTCCTGTAACTTTTTTTGCTGCTACTAGCTTTCTCCTCTGCACAGCACAATAGCACATGGTACAGGTACGTTAAAAACAATGTATAGTAACATAGATGGGGATAATAGTTAAGCATCTCCAGCACCTTGAGCTCTTGGATTTCCCTGTGGAGTCATTACGAAGATCCCTGACATGGGGAAGATATACATGTAGCCTGTTCTGTTAGGCTTTGCTGGATATTCTTTAAAATAGCTGCTGGAGTGAAAGAGAACTGGCCACACTGATTCAAGGAACATACTGCAGCACTCCTGCCATTTTCCAAACAGTAGCTGAATGGCTGCAAATGAGCACAGGCAGGGCAAAATGTTCTGAGCTGTCACAAGGCTAAGAGGAATGTGATCACATGCTGAGCAGGCACGAGTCATGTACAGAGCCAGCTGTGCCAATAACTGCTTGAAAATTAGATTGTAAGAGCAATGGGACCTATGTAGTTCTGTGATGTCTGTTTGAGACAGCACAATTCTTCCAAAATATCCTTCGTTTGTGCAAATATGGTGCTTGAGAAGCTGTGGATTCTCTGAAGAACTGTGGTGTTTTTTTTTTTATTATTTTTTTTCCTTTTAAGATAAACGAATTAAGTGTGCCAGGGCCCTGAGTGACTAGGCCTTAATAGCCCTAACCACCATCACCTGGGACCCACACTCACACCTTCTGGCCATGGGCCCAGGACCTCTACTTAAACTCAGGTCTGGGCCTTCAATAGCTGTTTGAGCTTTGTTGTAGAAGTATTGATCTCTAACACAGTCATGGCTTTCCTGGTTGTTGATCTCAGTTCTGATTTACATGCTGCCTTCATATTTTGATTTCAGGTTTGCTCTTATTTCTATATATCTACTGAGTTGTGTCTGACTCTGGTTGTTCCTTCTAGGTTAGACCTGACCTGAAGATTGACTGCCTGGCTTAACCTTGGACCTGCATCATCACCACAATTTGCTGGATAATCTGGATACTTGATCAAATTTGGTTGCTATCCTTGAGTTTATCTTGCTCCGGTAATAGGGGACTAGGTACTGCTAGCCTTGTTACTGTACTTAACTCCTTGTGCATTAGGGAGCAGCTGGTCCTTGCTGCCTTCTGACAAAATGAGGCTTAACAGCAATAGAACTAATTTGTATGGCTTTCAGGCATCTGCAATGACTGTATTTGTATAAGATCTTAACAATCTTGTTAACAGTGCCTTACAGCTCACAGAAATCCCTGCGCTTGTCTTCTTCAGCTGCCCTTCAGGCCATTGTTGGAGTTTGTCACTTGTGTAACATATTTTCACTTTGCATCCTGAAGGTATGGCTCTTCCTTCACAGTGCTGAGGTGCCTGTCCTAGGGGCCAGTACAAACAAGCATGCAGCTGTGCAATAAGGCAGTTTAGAGAACTTAAAGTGCAGCAGAAGTGAGTCCAGAAAGCAGATGGAGGCTGAGTATGAGGGGTGATACACGATTATCTAAACAAAACAGGGTAGAGCTATCAAACTTCTTGTAGTTTTGCTCTTAGTTATGCAAGAGTCACAGGATGGCTTTGATTGTGCTTTTACTGCCTCTGAAAGCAATTACAGGGCAATTGTTTTCATGAAGACTTTAGTGCTTGAGGCAGCCCCTAACTGTAAAATCTCAGTGGTAAAATAGTAACAGAGCAATCCATGGATTACTCTATGTAAGTGTTTTGATTTTGTCTCATCTTAAAAATGTTGTTAAAAACATTTGTTATGAATTATAGTGGGCCAAGCTGCAACTCAAATGTGACTGACCACTCCTGTAGTATCAGTCAGATCCTACCATGCTTTACAAGGGAGGCCTGTCAGGCCAGATGTTGTTCTCATACAGCTAGCCTGCTGACGGAATGAGAGCTGTAACATTCCCTTCTCTCCAGTGCAATGTTTTTCACCACTGAATGACTTGTTTTTAGTGAGCAGCTGTAAAAGACTGCAAAAGTCAGCAGCTTTGCATTCCAAGTGTGTCAAAAAAAGGGGAGTTCCCCCACCCACCCAAAACCATACAGATGAAAGACAAGACAGCAGGACGGCAAAAGTTGTATCTTCATTTTGTACTTCAGAAATGGGACATGGAGTAAGAGTTGTGCAAGGCTATTCAGGAAGTCCATAGAAGAAACACAGGCTGCCTGAGTCCCAGCCTCATCTACACATGTCCATTGTCCTTGCTCGCACAGGAAAGGGCATTCTCCTGGAAAGAAAACAAATTAAGTCTGCCTCATGGCTATTACCAGAGAAGATGCTGGCGGTTCAGTAGCAGAATCTGTATTTGTGGATGTGAATTATCAACTTTTCTGATAGTTCTTTTGTTCTGTGTGAGAGCTATGAGTTAACTGAACATCATGGTATAATGAATTGTGTTGTGTGTTGTGTTGGCAAATTCTATAGTGGAGTGGGATCAATGGTGCCAATACAGCAGTTCCCAGTCAAGCTAAATTTGCATTCCTTGTAAAGTGCTATTGCTGCCTCTGCAGCATTCAATTTCCTTTCTATTTTTATATCATTTTCTAAGTCTGTAGTTAATATTAACTGACAGGGCCAGCTGCAAATCTTGGGATTTCCTATTACAGATAATTAAGGAAACTACTAATTCATGTACAGGCAGATGCCTTGTGGTAACTTGCACTGCATGAATATCATTGCCTTCACTGCTAATTCTTATTCCTACTGATTACTGAATCTGTCTTATACTATAAGGTGCTAGAGGCGTGTAGCAGGCTTTGTAACAAATAGATGTGTAAAGAAAGCACTGAAGCTCTTATTCTTAACCTTTTTGAAGTCGTGCTTTTATGAGCCAGTTGTCCTAAATTTTTTTGTACCTAGAATATGTGGGAGCTGGCATTTAAGCTTTAGTGGAGCTTCAAGAAGAATTTAGAGGTCTAAGGAGGATGTACATTCATCAAGAACTCTTCCAGTTCACCTTAGTTGTTACCAAATTGGTGTATGGGTCCATATTAGGTTAGAATCTAGCTTCCTGTTTCTCTCAAAAGGGAGATTGCCATCAAGAAGCCTCAAGAATGGGCTGCTCCGCAAGGGAAGGCTGCCGGGAGCTGAGGATGACAGGAGGGTAGGCAGGGAAGTGGCCTCACCAACAAGGGTTGCAATCTCATGAGACCTGTGCAGTAAGAGCAGAGGAGGGGCTCGCTGGCAGCACCAGTCATCACCAGACAAGTCTGTGGTGATGAGGCATGCCCAAGGCCTACTGAGAGAGCTGAGTCAGGGTGGGGAATCAGCAAGGCACACCACCACAGTCAGGTGTAGGAGGTGTAGGCTACCTACAGCATAGCTCAGGATTAGAGGTTACATTTGAAACCTGCTGAACTGGACTAAATATGAGGGCCTGAACTTAAATACAGCATGAAACAAAGCAGAGGAAACCCTGGTGAGTCTTCTCACAGCTCTTGCACGCAAGCCTAACCAAATGTTTTGTCTTCATCATGTCTGAGCTGGCCTTGAGCACAGGCAGCCAGAGCGGGGTGGCAGAGCCTGTTGGTGCACTCATGTAGCAGTTGTAAACTACTACATGCTTGCCCTGTTCTTGAGCTGTTTCCTAGACAGGAGGTAGGATGTGGGGTTAGATGGATCTACAGGCTGATGTGGTACAGCCATTGTTATGGTAGTGTGTTAACAAACTTCTTGGTCTTTAAAATAATCTTAATTTGGACATGCAAGAACAGGACTTCAAAATTCAGATGAATGAACTGCCTCAGATTGAGCAGATTTGAAGTGTAACATGCTTTTGTAAAATAGTATTTCCTTATTAGCTGTCAGCATAAGCTTGTAATCAAGTATTCAAACAAGCAGGTAGCTGTGATCTGAGGTACAAAGCTACATTCTTTAACATCTTGTTGAATAGAACTGTTTCCTGGGAGATTGGCTGTTTACCTTGTTAGTTGTCTGATAGTTTAATTCCTGTTCTCTAGGAAGGCATGTGCTGGGGTCTCCTGGCTCATACCTTAGCAACAAGCAGAAGGGTATATTTTGGTTGTAATATGTCCGAGGACAATGAAACATGAGCAGAGAGGAAGGAGATCTGTGACTGACTTTCACCTTCTCAATTGTCTCCTCCAGGAGGGATATGAGAGCACTCTAACTGGAGTTGCACCAGTTTTCTCTCACCTGCCCATGCTGGGTCCCAGCAGGAGGGACCATGGCAGGTCTGCATCTTGCAGTCCTATGCTGGATGAAGAGCTAGTGTTGATATGCTAACTCAGACCACAGATATCCTGCCTGCAGTACAGGTGCAGCCCCTGGCTAAGTCAGTAGAGTTGGTATTTTGGAGAGGGGAAAAAAAAAAAAGAATTTTTGTTGTAAACAGATTTTTATTTGGAATCAAGGAAACACAGCAAGTATGACCTGAAGGACATCAGAGGTTACACTTCAAACTGGCTTAACTAGAGTTAATTAACCAGAGAATTTTTAAGTCCTGTTCTTTTATGTTGAAATTGTCAAATTGAAGGTACTTCAATTCAACTCAGTCAAAGCTACTTAGCAGGAAAGCTTAATGCTAACTTCCTGGTGCTGTAAAGAAAAATACAGACTGGATTCCTGGAGTTTAGCATGAGAGACAGGCAATCAGTACAAATAAACAGGACATAAGTTTAATATAGCATGAATGTACTTGGTTGGGGTTGCTGAGTATCCTTTAAAGCAAAAATATGGCAGAGCACAGTCACTGGATTGTAACAGGCTCCATTGCAACAGTCTGCTTTCCTAGCCCTGTTGTACCTCTGTTTTTATCTAATTCTGTATGTTCCTATCTCAGCATGGTTAACCCTGATTATGATCATCCCGATATCTGTTAAATGAGCTGCTTTTTACCAAGCTTAGTTTCCAAGACCATTAAAAACAAAGACTAAGGTTAGCTATTAGCAGCACAAAGGCAATCCGTGCACCTCCAGATTGTTACCAGTTCTTTTTCCTCTCCCTGGGAATGCTGCAAAAACATATCCCATCACACACTTTTTCTATTGATCTGAATAACCAGCTGTGTGCTGAGACCTGGAATTTCTATTCACGCACTGCAGCTCTCCTAACCTACAGTGTTGGTTTTACAGAAAATGAGGTATCCCATGGGCTCTAATTTAAGTGCTAATAATATAGATGACTGAAATTAATATATTCTAATATAGTTACAATATATTCTAGTATAGTTCTTAGTGTATATATATGATGTCATCTTCAAAAAGTGTATGGGCCACTTGGCACTTACCTGGATGTGTAGTTAATCACAGAATAATCCTGGTGAGAAGGGACCTCAGGAGGTCTCATCCAACCTCCTGCTCAAACAAGGGTGAGGTGTGAGGTCAGACCAGGTTGCTCAGGGCTGTATTCAGTTGGGTCTTGAAAACCTTTAGGAATGGCAACTACACAGCCTCTCTGGGCAACTTGTTCCCCTGCCTGCCTGAAGTTTTTTCTGTATCTGCAGTTGGAACTTTTTTGTTACTGCAACTAAACCCATAGTTAGACCCTATTGTAAAACAACTACATTGCAGTTCAGCTGTTTAATCGGGAGTGATGTCAGATGCAGAACACAATGCTGAGACCTGTGGGGGCTGTAGGTGAAGTGCTGGTGATGGGGACAGAGGCTGATGTCTGTGAAGTCTGTATGCTCCAGTACGGATATTGGAGCCCTACTCAAGCTGTAGTTAATTGCACTTGAAGCTCAGTGTCTGTAACTCAGCTGGGATAGAGGTTGTTACAGAAGCAATGCCATGACACCAAAAGTACCCAAAAGTAAAAGGTGTGTGAAACTAAATGATGTAAAAATACTGATTTGGTTTTCCATACCTTGTTTTACCAACAAGTTTTGTCTTCCTTCCCTGCAGTCTAGGCATGATTTGTGTTTGTATCTGATGCTGCTCATATCTTTGTAGAGCTGCGAAACCAGCATGAAATTGATGTGATCTTCTTTCACTCTGCCCAAAAAGGGCTGAATAGCAGCTCTGGAACAGAGCGGGCTTGTTGGCTTCATTCTGCAGCTGCATGACAAATCTGCCTCTAAGCCTGCAGCTTCAAGAAGACAGCACAGCATCTGTTCACATAAAAGATAGCTTTTGGCTTGTCTTTTTTTTGAAATAATGAGAAATTTAAACTATTGGGTTTAAATGGAACCTTAGATACAGGTGACTTAGGCTTCCTTCACTTGCCAAGAAAAGCTTCCCACTTATTGTTCACAAGGGAGTGAATGGATTATCCTCAACTTAAATTTAATATTTTTGCTCCACATGTGGGGAAATTAACAACTAATTTAAAAGAAGCTTAAATCCTGCTATAATAATTACATTCTGTTATGTGAATCTGTGTAGTTAAGGTGTGAATACAAAGCCTCTCTAATTTTTATGGGCTAGCTCTCTATATTCCTCTTTCTGTGTGCATTTGTTTGTTACCGTGACAACTTCCTGTGAGTTTGTCTGACACTGAGCACTTCAGAAGCCTGAACACAGAGTGCCTGGGAATAACATCTGAGCATCTGATTTCCATGACCTCACGCATTGTTCTGAAGTCTGATGCATCCATGTATGCAAGTTTAAGAACAAAATTAACATTTTCTTAGCTAGATCTTCAAGCTGCAACATATTGCTGTTTCTCCAATATCTTTTCATTCTAATTAGGTACACAAGTTTATAAAGCTGCTATTGACATTTTTGTAAAATCTATATTATCACTTAAGATTTATAGCCTGACATACAAAAATGTCTCTACGATTCCTTTAGGAAATCATTCTTTTTACAGTGTAGCTTAGAAGTTTTTCTTATTGAGTAGTGACCAGCATTTTATGGGCAAGTATTCTACCTAAGAACTAAGCTGCCTTACACCTGTCTCTGCTCTCTCTGTGACCTAGAACAATATTCCTGCCTGTGCAAACATGCATGATCTATATTCTGAAGTTAGGAGTAATTTTGCAACTTAAGCTGTGGTACTCAAAAATCTGTGCATTCCTTGATCTGAGATGCCTGTGCTGGTGTTCTCGGGAGCTGTGCTGATTCGTGGTGGTGGGTGCTCATTGCCGTGCTTCCTCACCCTTCCACACAGCGTTTTTGGTGTCTTGGGAGAGTTTGTACCGGAGACTGGGAGACTTTACCAAATTAGGCTATTGGACTGGAAGTTTCAGTTCCTTGAACGATTTGTGGCATGAAGAGTTGAAAAACTTATCTGGGGCATTTGGTTTTGTTCAGTGATAACTGAAAGTGCCTTTATGTTAGAAAGGGTGAAACTGAGGCAACTCTAAGCCTGCCAAAGGCAGTAAGAACAAAGTTTTCTATTGAAATGTGGAAGAAACAGACCTTTACCAAAGGGATGTTTATTGCCAATTAGTTAGCAAGACTGGTTTAAAAACCTTGCATATGGTATTTCCTTCTCAACCTCAGAACAAAACCCTCAGTCACAAATTTTCTTAAATATTCATGCCAGTACACTGAGCTTATATAGTGGGGCCTACGTGTTAGCTGGAGAGACTAAAAGTACTGCTCCTGCTTATGGCATTGATCCTACGTGTTCCAGCTGGTAGCTGCTGTCTCCAAACGCACATCATGCATAATGCATCCATTCTCTGGAGCAATCCTGTAACAAATATATAAAGCCTTGCATCAGGGTTTAGACTTGTAGGGGATAACCTGAAAGATGCACAGGAGGATCCTTCCTAAACAAAATATCTCAAGCATCTGAAAAGGCAATTGTTTACCTTGGCTGCATTACCTGATCAGAATGATACGTAGAAATGTGACAGCTGTAAGTATTTTCACCATAAAAAGAGCTACTCATTCCAATTTTTGCTAAAAGGCCACTGGAAATAACATATTTGCATTGTGATCCTGGAGATGGGAAAGGTAGGCTAATGTTTCTACTGTCTTTCCATTGAAATAAAGTGTTCCAGGAGCTTTTTAGAGCTCATCATGACCTCTTAGTAACAGGATGAGAGGTAAGTTTTGTATCTCCTAACAGAAAAAGAATGCACAAACTATTTAACAGAAGCCAGAAAAATGACTCCCAACTGTCTATTAGTGAATTTATTGGTATTCATTCTTTTACAAGCAGTGGCAGAAGTTATGTTCAGGAATTTCTGTATGATCTGCAAGACTATTTAATACAGCTGTGACATATTTTGGCACTACAAATAGCAGGGATTTCTTAGCAGCAAAAACACTATCTCAGCTGGTTGTGCTATTGGTGATGAAATTTTAGCTAATGGAATCCATGCAAAAACATGCAATTGAGAGCAAGTGAAGATGTTTTAAATTATTTACTTTCTGACTATAGTTATGTTAATGAAATGGTTAAGGAAATAGTTGGGAGACACGTCACAGTGTACTCTAAGTCAAAAATCCACTGGACTATTCTAATGTACTGCTGTCAATGGTAAGATAGGATTTGACAGCATCCTTCATGATAAAAATGCAGTTCTGTGAAAAAAAGTTCACAATCAGATGGAGTCAAAATCCTGTTTTGAAAAATAAGCACAAAATTCTCCTTCAACTATAACACTGAATTAATTGTAACATGGTTCTCAGCCTGAGCTGCCAAAATGAATCTATTAGTGATCCTGAGGGCAGGTGCATTAAGTAATGCTTTAGCATTTTCAAGAAATGTTTGGTAACGTCTTTATTTACCAGTAGGTGTCACTGGAGTCCAGCAGAGAGCTATTACTACTTTAAAACATCTTTTCTGCTTAATCGGACCTTTATTTCATAAGCATTTGGTATTCGTATGTGTTGACTTATATCCAATAACAATGAAGAAGTGCAATCGATGCCCTTTCAGGTATGGTTTTTCTCCCTCTCAGCTGCTGGTAACTGTTGATCGATAATTCAATGGCTTCGGAAAGAACTGTGATTTTTTTCTCTGCAGCATGCCTGAATCTGGTCCAAACTGAAAATGACCAAAGTGTTTATTCAATGCAAAGGTGAAGCCAGTAAGCAGTGCCTGTATGATTACTCAGCCTTTGCTCAATATTCCATTGACAGGGGGGAAGAAGATGACAGAAAATCAAGCCACAAGACTTGGATGTTCAATTTCTGTGGCACCTGCACTGAAAATTATGAAGAGCCTGGGAACTGAATGGGACAGGAAGGACCTGTGCTCTGTCAGCCACCAAGCAGCTCCCTGCAAGTCTGAGATAAAGTATTTAGGGAGGAAATCTAGTAGAAGCTCCACTTTTGGTGTCTGTAGGTACCTACCTCTGGAAATAAGCAGTATGCTCTTACTGATGTCAGATGTCTGATTTTCTCCAGTCTTAAAGGTAAATTACTTGCAAAGGATACAAATAGGAGGAAATGTCAGAGGTAATCTGTATCATCACCTGTCACTAGTTTTTTGCACTAGTATTTTATTACTGGGATATTTCTTTAAAGATTTGGATCTTTCATCCTGTAACTTGCATTAGGAGACATGGAGTGCAGTCCTGATCAAGACTGCTTAGGATTGAGCTGAAATAGACCGTGAAATTATATTTCTTGTTTTAATGAGCTGTAGTTCTTTTCTGCCATGCCCTTGCTAGGTAGGTGATCAGCAAAGGTATTTTTGTGGTTAAAATGTGCTTTCAGGTACTCGTGTATTTGCTATCTGTAAAGCACAAAAAAGCATCAAGTAGATGCCTGTGGTTACCAAATATGTTCCAGACATTTGATATTATACATCAGAAGATGAAAGGAAAGGGGGAGTCAGGTTTTGTTTTCCCCCAGTTAATAAACAGATACAATAAAAGGATTCTTTATGAAAACCAGCAGGGAGACATTGAGTTAGTTGAAGCAGTCTTAGCTTAAGCCTAAGCTCTTTCATAAGTACATTTCTCCAATCTGCTTTGAATATTTACCAAGAAATGATTGTGATACACAGTAAATGTTTATCTCAAATTCAAGATCACACATCCAGTAGAAAACTATAGCATAAGGAGGCTGTTACAGGCCAGTGTTATTAGGGTAATAATGTGCTTTTGGACAGTAAACACACATGGCCTGTTCTGTTGTCTTTAAATGTGGCAAGATCCAGTAATGAGTCATTTATTTGATATGTCTAAAGAATGAATTGAAACACAGTTTTTTTAGCCTTTTGCTAAATTTAAGTACAATTCAGAAGTACCCTGCCACCACTCATTAGTGGGCACTTGTACTGCACATGATAGCATAATCTATGACCATTTCACAGACCATGGTAACATTGGATGTAGTGAACCTTGTCAGAGGCAGAAAGGGTTGCAGAACTGGCACCATGGATGGTGCTGGGTGTACGAGGTTCTTGTGCAATACGTAAAAGGTATTACAGCTTTCTTTATGGTACTGCACTGTAATTGGAATAAAGGGGAAAGTAGTTTGTTCAGGGCTGTACTCTAGCAGGAAACAACAGTAGCCACTAACTGGTATTTTGTTGCCTCCTACCTCTTCAGGAGGAAATCTTCATGCAATTATTTTTTTTAATTTCATTTTATCAGCTTAATTTGCTAGATAAACTTGCTATATTAGTTCTGCCATGAGGTTCAGGGACACATTCATCCAGTCCTCCTTAGTTCTGTAAGTTTTCAATTGTTTTGGATTTGCTTTTCCAGTTGTAGTTTCTGTTCTTTGTATCATCACACAGAGCTCTCGAAGGCCACGCATACTGGTCTCAGTGTAGCAGCTTAGTTGTTTGACCTGATATTGCTATGGTTTAATGTTTTGTGACTGCTATAGAAGTGCTCAGTTACTGGCTACATTCTGCTCTCTCTAAAGAATAGAAACAAGTATGTGGGAGATACAAATGTGAAAACAAAAATCTTACAAATAAACTCAAAAAGAAACTGATTACAGCATCTGTCTATAGAGCCACACAGAAACGTAATAAAACTGAGAGGACAAAGGAATGTAATTTGTAAGCGTAGCTCATGTACATGCAGGTGAAGGAAGCAAATTATTGAAATAAGCAACAGAAATGGCTGCTACCCTCCTGCTGGAAGAGGAACAGAACAGGACAGTCAGTTCCATCAAACTTTCTTAAAGATCTTAAACACCAATTGCTTGTTGGGGAGAGAAAAACCATGGGAATGCAACAAGTGCAATGTTGGTGTATTTTGATAGCTTTTATTAAGGGCTGTCATCATGAAAATATAAACTCAACAATAATAAGAATTCTTCTTTTAAGAACTTGATTCTCAGAAAACTTCAGGGAGGAATTGAATCTGGTCCTCCTATAAGACTGCAACAGATCTCAGCATTTGACCTGGACAATTATAACAAGGTGAAAACTACTTTGTGCTTTTCCCACTAGTATTTCTCTATGGGTTTTTCCAGTAGACTTGTAGGGTGATCTCCTAGTGAAAAAAAATTGCACAGAACAAACACTGATAATTTAGCCGCAGGTGAATGACTACTGTTGGTTCATCGAGTAAAACTAGTATTTCCAGAGGCTTTTCAGTTGCAGAGATGATGCTGCCTCTCACATGATTGCAACAGATGGGTGTGCAGCCTGAAGAGAAGGTGGAGTAGCAAAACTTTTTTTTCTGCCAGCTGCCTGGGTCTGATTCATTAGTGGCAGGATGCAGAGAACTTTTTATCCCCCCAAACTAGCCCCTTGCTGCACTCTTGTAAGCGTTTCTTCATTCTGTTCAGTGGTGCTTCTTTTAACGTTTCAGTTACACAAATTTAATGCCTTGGCTTGGCCACCTCATATGATGAGAAAACTACAGTACAAATACTGAAAAACATGATCCAAAACCGTATCAAGATTCCCACTTTAATGCCTTTCTGTCTTCTCAGGGATCAGTGTCAGAAAAGTAACATGCTACCTATTGGGAATGCCTTACTAAGAAAAGCTGATTTCTTGACAGAAATCACACTTTGATGCACACCGGGTTGTAGCTCTCCCCTCCCTCCCTCTGTAGGTTCTGCTTTTATGGTGTGCTCTGATCTGAGCAGTGCAGCTCTCTGCACAGCTGCTTTCACCCACTCCTGTGCTGCCACTGGTGGTGTTGCTGAACTTCCGCTGGCATGTATTAGTAGTGATACTAATGCATAAATAACTATTTTCAGAGCTGTTTCAGAGAGGTTGACTGAAGCATGGTAATCAGTTACTTAATGTGTCTCTTTACTCTCCCTTCATCTTTGCTATGCAAATAGGAAGGGGGAAGTTCTAGCCCTGGTGAAGTGAAATGGCAAAGCCCTGAGTGCTCTCACCCAGGCATGCTGGGTGACACTTGAAGGACAGGAACAGGAGGAGACTGACATTTCACAAAGAAAAAGCAAAACACACTGAAATGTTTAATGTTTTAAGTGGCACTGACTGAGACATGAAAGCACTGCAGCAGCTGTGAGGGCAGCGAGAGCAGCAGGACATCCTCTTCTCCCCCATCCCTTCCCACCTGGAGAAGAGACAAGGAAGGAAGTGCTATAGAAAGCTGGAGAGAACACGGGAGGTAAATAGCGACCAGGTGAGACATAGGAGGAGAAGAAGGTGATGCTGATTGGACTGAAGTGCCACTGCCTGTCATAGTTCCAGGGGGAAAGTGCTGGACATTAGGGAAATGGGGAGAGCCTGCCTGTGAGTGAATGTTTACTCGTTGGGCAATGCCTAGCAGGGAAGTGGAGCAGTGGGCTATTGAATTTTTTCTCCTTTGGTGGGAAACGGAGCATAGCAGGGATGCATTATGCTGTTAACTTGTATACTTTGATATAAAGGATATCTACTGCTAGGGTCCTCTTCAAATCTGTTTGTAACCTCACTTTAGTCCGATATTACTGGCAAATGCTCATTTTGTCCATGAGGCAACACTGAGAAACCTTCCTGACAGGAAACTACTGTCTTCATCTTCCCCTAGCGTATCTGCTGCATGGGAAGCCTTCCATTTTCCTACTGTGTTGCCTCCATTTTCTTTTGGAAGAAAATCTAAACTGGAACAGCTTAAAATGTTTTAATGGCTGCTGAAAGATTGAATTCTGTGAAAGGCTCTGTACTACTCTACAGCTTTTGAAAAATCTGGTTTGTAACTCCCCGCCCCCTGCCCCGAGGTCTCAGCACAGGACCTCAGAAAGAGAACTGGGAGGGCTATAGGGTCTATTAAGACAAGTATCTGAATAACTGTTCTGTCCTTCTTACACATCCTTCTTCCCGTTTCACTTTTCTCTCTCGTATCTCCAGCTTTGATGCATTTAAGCTGCATCTTTCAGTGTGTTCTGACTTTATTATACACAGCAAAGATGTTAGTTTCTTTTGAGGAGGGGAGTTATGGAATGTGATAGGAAAGCTGTACGACACTCTGGCTTTCCAGAGTAAGTTTTTAAGATGGAAAAGCTGGAGATGTAAGATGGCTGCTTACCTCCCACTGCTTTCCTCATGGAGGCAAATGCCAAACTGAGGAGTTTTGTGGTGTTTGTTTCTTGTGAAGGGTTTTGGTTTTTTTGTCTGATTTTTTTTGTTGTTTTTTGGGTGAAGGGAGATGGCAACTATCAATAATAAAGCCCACAAAAGGAATAAGATGCCTGTTGAATTCCACCTTTTGAGAACTAAACTTACCTACTGCCAAAAGTAGATGGGATTTGGCTTTTATTTGCTCTGTCTTGTTGCTTGCATATTTGAGGTAAGCCAGATAAAATGGAAATAGCAAAGTTTAACATGTTAATTGCCAAAACTATTAAGTGACTTGGTGTAAAATTTTCAAATGTATCTAAAGTAAAGTAGGTGTAGAAAAATTGGTCATCATTTCAGTTACTTTTTAACATAACAATGTTTGCTTCCCATGATTATTTAAGTAAAAGGTTTTACTAGAATTACAGGCTTCTGCTGATACCAAAGATAGGACAGTCAGCACATAAATTAGGTTAGCATCGTCTGTTAGTCATGTGGAATTCCACCATGACCATGAATCTGCAATATTTTTAGATTACTGTGTATGAAGATTTTATGAAGACTAAAAATACTGTTGAAAATACACAGATAGCCTGGGGGTTATAGGGTATGTGAGAGTTTTCAAACAAACTACACCCAGTTATTATCGCTATACTGCAAAATTCTCTAAATTACTGTTTAAATGATGTAAGTAGCTCAGGCTTTAAGTTAGAAACTTATTTAATTTCATTTCAACTTTTAATATAACTTTATACCCAAATAGTTTTAGAAACTATTTCCAATTAGTTTCTTGGTTTCACTTCCTTACCCTGGCCATATTTTTCACTTTTTCTGGTTCTCAGGATAAATTTTCTGATGTTGTGAAGAACTCCACAGAGCCTCAAAGTATTTTGAGCTATCACAGTACTGTTTTTTCCTGTTTCTCTAACAGATCAGTTAGTCACCAAATAAGACTTTTAAACTCATGCAATGGATAGCTAAACCAGTTTGAGTTTTGCATACTATTTTACTCCTGAATTTTAAACAACCTAACTAGTAGCTCTGATACAAGAATACTCACAGGAAAAAAAAAATTCTCATCTTTTGTATTCAAGTTATGTATTTTAAAATTTGTAATCTGTTTTCAATAGCTCTTCAATAACTGAGTCAGGTGTTTAAGATACAAACAAACTTGTAAACCTTCTTTGAAACACAATAGGCACTTCTATTCTAAATCAGCTTGTACTTCTCATCACAAGGCCCAGTCTATTTTGTCTTCACTTTCTCTAGCACCAATTGTACGGTGTTTAAAAGAGCACATTGAGTGTGTTTGTTCTCTAGAAGTTGTACCTAAACACTAGTAACATATCAGTAGGTGCCAGGTAAAGGCAAGTAATCTATTTACTTGCAGGATCATTAAACAAAATAATCTTGCATCTCTTTATTGAAAGCCATTAATTTGCTTTGGATAAAAGTAAAGATTAAGAAAAAAGCCAGGCTTTTTAACTAGGAATACTGAGACAACCCTAACCTCTTCTGTACAATGAAACCAGCCTCTTCTTTTTGTTATTATTTTTCTTAATTCATTTTGTGTTTGGGACGTGTATTTTAAAACCTTTCCTCAGATGGCTAGTATGACCAGATGTGCTGTGAAACCATATTAGGTGCCAAGGGTGGCATTTTTTTCCTTTTGGATTATTTTTTCACTCTACGCAGCGTACCATTAATGACAGCCTCAAAGGTGTGCATGAAGACAACGTATGTGGGTGGATATATTTGCTTCATGTCAGCTAGCGCCCGGGGAAGCAGGAGCACGCCAAAGCCCCAGTTCCAGCCTGCAACACGTTCGGCTGGTGGGAGTCCCGGGCAGAGCATGCTTCCTCTCCGGAGCGGATGTAAAGGCCGGGGACCGGGCAGGCACTGTGAGGACGAATAAAGTGCTGTGAGGAGCCACAGGGGTCTGCTTCCTCTCGGTGAGGCCGTCCGTTGCTTCTCGGCACGACGAACTTTTAACGGAGTCGACGCGGGGCTGTTCCAGCGCCTGCCGCCTTCCCAAACTCCTCGCCACCGTTCACCCGCAATGCTGGCCGGGCCGGGCCCTGGAGGGCCCTCGAGGACCGCGGCCTCCCCGCGCCGGGCCCCGCCG
>VXAL01016722.1:50189-96022 GCA_013399475.1 Chauna torquata
GACGACAACAACAAACTGGTTTGCCTTCCTTCTTGAATTGAACAGAAGTAGGAATAGAACACACGGAGGGAGCTGTTTCAATGTGTTCCTGTTTCATTTGTTTATATTTAAACTTTATTCTTCTGGCAGAGCAAGCTGTGAGTCAGGCTGCAGTTGTAACAGCCAGTAGACAGTCGTGGTTTGTGCTCGTCTGCATAATGCGTCCTCCATGTTCTTAGACGGGGATTTAGACGCGTCTCCTCGTTCCCGTCCCTTGATCAAATCAAACTTACTCATGGGGGATTGCTGTGTACCCGTCTTGACCATGACCGTGCAGATGGCATAAACCACATCACATTACCAACTAATGTGCTTGCTGAGTAAGTCTGAGTGTGAGAAGAACACGGGGTGAAGTTGTTGTCATTATTCCTGGTGAATTAGTATTTGAAATATCTATAGCAAATGAAATATTCTGAAAGTCTTTATATTTAACTACAGAGACTTTCTAAAGCTATACAGAGGTATTGAACTCCTGCACATTCGGATGGGGTGAAAATAGTGTTTTGTTTTCTCCTGATGTTTCGTGAGAGCAGTGCCATCTATACTTGAAAATACGAAACTAGGAACACAGCAATACCAAAAACAACGTATTCGTAGCAGATTTTTCATAAGGATTTATTGTGCCATGTCTTGTTTTATAAACGTGCAAGTAACTAAACTTTGCGTTACGTTGGTAGATATACTACTTGTTGCAGAAAATTTGAACATACAGTGATGTTCATGTGTAGATGAGTTAGTCTGTAGAAAGGAGCAGGCAATGTATCTATTGCTTATGCAAAAAGTAAATGCCTTGTGCTTGTAGGCCCAATAAATGGCAGAGGTGCAATCATTTGTACTAAAAAGTCTGTGAATTTCTTTGTTTCTTTCTTTTCCAACAGAGAATATGAAACAGGAGCCAAAATGACATCCCGATTTGGAAAGACCTATAGCCGGAAAGGGGGAAACGGCAGTTCAAAGTTTGACGAAGTATTTTCCAACAAACGGACCACCCTTAGCACGAAATGGGGAGAAACCACCTTCATGGCTAAATTAGGACAGAAGAGACCCAGTGTCAAACCAGATATTTCCGAAGTTCCTAAAAAACCCAAAGTTGAAGATGAGGTAACAGAGGATCCATTTGGATTTGACAGTGATGAAGAATCTCTTCCTGTGTCTTCAAAGAATGTGTCACAGGCTAAAAGCTCCTCTCAGCTGGACCCCAGTGAAGCTGCTCAGTCTGAGGACTTCACTTCTCTACTTGAAGCTAACAGCAGAATTAATCAGCCAGATGGTGGAGAAAACATTGCATCCAGCAAGCAAATACCTTTTGACAATACTGTTCCTCCCTTAAAAGACAAGAGCACAAGCAAAAATGTGGAAGATGGAGAATGCAAAGGCAGCAGTGCTAAACTCGTATCTGCAGGTACATTTACTCAACTGTCCAGATAGTTTTGTTATTTGATTTTTACTGTTCTACATTCAGACTTAGTGCTTTCTCGGATTGGTTAAATGTTCTAATCAATCTGTAGGGCAGCTCATTCTTCATGTGAAGGATACACTGTTTAACTAAAATTGCCAAAAAAAAAAAATTCTCTCTGTTGATTATTGGTCTGAGATGCTTGGTGCTCTAATCCTTATGTCTGCAAATTCAGATACAGCGCTTTAGATTCCACATAATATGTTAGTCCACCTTGAGTAGAATAGAATAACCTTCCTTTTTTAAAATTTTTTCTGACCTCAGTGCTTTTGACTTTTTTGATATGTGGTGGTATAGAGCGATGGGTTTGATAGTAGGAGAATGCCTTATTCTTAACTTACTGGCTGTAATTTAGTGCAGGTACATGGTTACTTCTGTGCAGGTGCAGATATAGCTTATGATCTGCCTGTTTAGTGATTTGTATGGAAAAGTAGTCTTCTGAACTCTAGTTGCCTAGAGGTATGTTGTTTTTTTTAAAATTATGACATTTTATCAATGTGTGTGTAAAAAGCTTCAGATCTATGAAACAGAATTCTGTTAAAATTCTTTTAGGAGCTGTTTTCAGACCCAAACAGTTTGTAAGATAACTTCATACTTTAGAAAGGGAATTCACAAACCCCACGGTGCTGAACATTGCTGTAATTTTGTTCAAGTCATTCTTAGACAAGATCACATGTCATTATATCTCATTAGAAGTTTTCATATAATGGGCTGATTAAACTGTAGCTTCTAAAATTGGGCAGAAGATCACATTAGATGAACCTTGATGAAGCTGACACCTACTGACTTGCTCTGGATTATCATAATCAACTTTAATGAGAAGAACTTATGTAACTTTGAATTCTCAGATACAGTTAACTTATCCCTAGGATCAGAAATTTGAGTGGACTTGTTCACTTTCTAACGCAATAAACAAGAAAGATACTGAATAGCGCAAGTTACGCATAGCTCTGTGATTCGTGAGATAATCTTATTCAAGAAAAAACACAAAATGTTGATGGAACTTTAGTTTGACAGAAAAATGGTGGGATATGTAGTTTTCTTTCAATTTTACTCATGTTTGCTGTTGAAATTTTTCTGGTTTTCATATGATTTTCTGCAGTTTATTTATCTGTAAGTATTGTGCACCTTCAGACTGGAAATACAATTTATGCTTTCTTAAGTTTGAATTTAGTTTTCTTAAGAGATTCATCCCCCAGTATTTACAAGGAGATGAAATAGTAATGACTTTTCCTGGTTGTTGATGAGAGAGCGTAGCAGGGCAGATTTTAGAATGAAACGGTTTCCACGTAGAAGAGCCCTGTCTGTAGGAAAAGAAAATGTGAGCTGTGGGGAGAAAACTCATAGCGCATAAAAGGCCAGGAGGAACAGACCTCAGTAGTTTTATTGGTGCTTCATGGTTCTGGTAGCGTGGATAATAACAAATAGAATATTTAAAACTGAAAAACTTTTTAAATTTGCCTGGGTAAGTTCTAGAACTTCTTGTTAGACGATGCCATGTGCGCCATAAATAGATACAGCTCCGAAAGGAAAGTGATGAATCTTGGTGGAGAAGGCCATCAGTGGCTGTTCAGTGCGGTGGTGGTATGGATGCCGAGGGGGAAGTTACTTAAACAGCGCGCTGAAATAATACTCATCTTGCGTGCTTTACTGGGGTGTTTGTTACTGACTGCAAATCAGCCAGAAAGGGATGGACGAAGTGGATCTTGGCCTGATAATGCTGTTCTTTCAGAGTTTATTCTTATGAACAGTTTACACCCAGTCAAATGAAGATGTAAACCCATTTCATAACTTTCTGCTTCAGAAATTAAATTCAACTGATAATTTTTGCATAACATCCTATGACGGGCATTAAGTAAGCGTAAGGAAACGAAGACTGTAGCTTTGGTAATAGTGTTTATTTTGGACAGGTAGTGTAAATGAAACTTGGATAGTTTAAGCAGATATTATGCTTGTGTGTAGGCTTACCCAAAATAAATAAAAAGTCCCTGAAAATGACACTTAGAACATGGAGCAATTAGGGATAGTGGTGTAGTTGGTCGGCGTAAATGTAGCTACTTCAAAAACTTCCTTGTTACATTGACTGTTACGTAGAGTGTGATGACCAGGCTGTCTTTCAGACCAAAGAGAGTTAATTTGCTTGATGTGTGGTGGGTGAGCAAGAGGAGGAGGGAACGTGGGGGAGCAAAAAACAAGTCACAATAAAAAGTTGTTCCTTGGTGTGTGGTCTCCTGAGGTATAGTACACCTACTTGCACTGCTTACACGCCCTTACCTTCCCTATAATCATTCTCTCCCTCCTGATGACTCTTGAACTCTGCCAGGTTCAACTAGACTTTTTCAAAGGGTTTACAGGTTCTCCAGAAGGCAAGTTCTACCATTGCTGAAGTGAGGGAAGGCCGGGGGGAGCAGGTAGAACAGTATTAATATTCCCAGTGTGAGAGAGACTCCAGCGTGAGCTCAACCTTAACAGCGTATGTCTTGTATAGGAAACTAGGCTGTAATAGTACCCATGTTCATGTTGTGCTTGTTAACTTGTTTTAAGTGCAATTTACTAGTCTTTGTCGTGATATCGATTAGACAGTGCAGGAGCTAAGGCCTCAGGACTCCCTGCTAGCATGTTGCCTCATTGCATCTTAATTCTTATCCTAGAATAAGGTGAAAACTGTGAATGAACGTGGCTATGGGCAAGCTGAGAACTACAGTTTAATCTTAAAACTTTGCTCCAAATGTACTACCCTGCCTCTATGTTCATTTCTTTGGTTGTTAAAATGAAGGTGATGCAATGTCAGTTAATTTTAACTAATGTTTGGTATTAAAAAGCAGCCCCTTTCTTTGGTTGTTTAGTATTTGTGCAACCTTGTAATGCAGTTGAGGATCTGTATCCTTTATTTAAAATGGTATGATTTACTGTTGTTTTTTTGGTTTGTTTTTAACAGCCTTCAGCTAGTACTTGTAACAATCTCATTTTAAAGGCTTTGAGAAGCTCTTAATGTGGAAAGCTTCTCATAATCTTGCCCTTATGTTGCTTGATCAAGACTTAATGCTGTCTGAAGAATGTTCAGGAGCAATCCTGTATGTAACAGGTAATTTACAGATAGTAGGAATTCAGGTAACTTAGAAGTAGCAAAAGAGTATTCAGTATTAGTAGTCATTGTTAGGTCACCTTTGTTAAGGTAGAAGAACTTGGTAGATAGCAAATAAGTTGAGTCACTTGAAAATTATTAAACTGGTAATTCGTATCAAGTAAAAATGCAACAATTTAGTAGTTAGCAGGTAATTTTTTTTATGAGAGAGACAGAATTGCAGTAGAATAAGATGAAAACCTACAGATCCATACTTATTTGGATTTCTGAAATACCTTGGTGTTTTGTTTTTTGTTTTTAACTGTTAGACTTTTATTCTGTGAGGCATAAACTAAAACAGTAGTTGACACTAAATTTGTGTTCACACAAGTTTTAATATAAAAACACAGCCTTGCAGAGCGAATTGTGAGGTGTTAGCTTCAAAAAATTCTCTAATAACATCTGTTAGAATTTTTGTTAGCTTGTCTGTTGAAGTCAGTGTGGCGCATTTTTTCAGGTGAAATGCAAAGACAAAGCTTGGTGCAATTTAAGAAATGGTATGGCATTTTGTAATTGCATTACTGTATGAATATATTTCAAATTGGGTCACTAGTTTCCTCACTCCAGCTACTTCAACTTAGGGAAATACTATTTATGTACTTCTGACATTCGTACGTGGTGAGTTTGTGTTTCGTCTCTGGATGACGGGACCACCTGCCGTGGTTTGTTTATGGGCCATAGGGCCGAGTAACTCAGGCTTTTGGAGGTTCTTCTCTGAGGTGTCCACATATTTCATCAGAAGTGGCACTTGGGTCGAGTGATGTTTCAAGTGCTTGGATGTGTGTCTGATCCGGGCATACCTTCTTCCAGTTCCTGGAATGTGTAATAGTACTGCTTATTTAGATTAATTCTAAGTTAAAATATTTGTAAGTATTTTAAATAGGCATGGATTGCTTGAAGTCTCATGTGTTTTAAAGCCTGTGAGTTTTTCTTGAAAATGTGTTTTGTTTGGTGTGGAGAAATAGAAAACAGGATGGTTTAAAATGTCTTCTCAGAATACAGAGCAGTGTAGGAGTAGTATCCCTTTCTGCTGCTTTCTGGTGCTAAGTATAGTTTTTGGGGTTACTGTCTAGGCAGTGCTATTTGAGTGGTGGCTTTTTTTGTTGTTGTTCATTTGTTTTAGAATAAAGGAACAAGTGATTGCATATCAATTTGTGAAATGTACATTTTTTGCCTAACATTTAGAGTATTTGTGAAAATAGCTACACTATATATTTTCATTTGTTGTTCAACCAAATCTTTGTTCCCTAAGTTCTTTCACTCTTGGGACCATAAGGAAAAATATGGTTATTGTGTGCTGTGTAGTTCTTGTGTGTTTCTAGGTAGTTTTTAATGCTCTTGTTTCTCACTTGGGGCTCTTGCACATATCAGTAGCAAATTAAAATGACAAATGCGATCCTGCTTGATAACTTGGGCTTATGCAATGCAGAAGTGAATGATACAGCTGTGCTTAACCACTTCATGACCCAGTATACAGAGTCTGGTTGTGTTTAGCTGCCCAAATAGAGTACTGAGTGAATAGAGTAACTTGCAGAAAATGGTTGCTCTGAAAAGATGTTTCAAGTCATCAGGTCTGTTCCCTGCAGACTGTCCTGATAGTACCCTAATGGATGTGTCTGCAAAGCCTCTGCATCCTGATTATGTGGGTGGGGGAGACCTATCTTTAGCGCTAAGTTTCAGCTTCTCAAATTGAAGTTTCGTACCGCTTCATAATTACATTTGGCAACAAGATTTGCCAGGGTCTTCATGTCAAATTCTTTTAGAGCTTCTATTTTGTGTTTAACATTGGCATGGACATTTAAGATAATAGTTAGACTTGAGTAGTCTTACCTTATCTTCCTTTGCAAGGTTGTTTAATGCAGTTTATTTACCTCGTAGGGAAGAATTTCGGTTAAGTCATGTTCTGTCCGAAAATGGAGCAAAAAGTTGAGGGGCAGCTGAATGAGGTCTGTGCATTTGGCTGACTTAGTAGACAGCTGGTAGCAGCCATGATTAAAAAGAACAGCAGCTGTGCTCAGACTGGCTGAAAGCACTAAGAAATTGATAGGGAAGGGGAGAGGTTTGAAAAAAAATATGTATACCCGTAGAATTTCAGTGTTTTGAGGTTTATTTAGATGGCTGCAGTTATGTTGAGTGTACAGCTAGTTGAAGTTTATCTGCAAGGCCTCTCTTCTTTTGTTTTTGTTATGTTTCCCCTTTTTTGAAGGGGGAAGTTATCCCATATCCCTTTGCCTGCAGAATTTTCTTGCTGTGTTGGTAGCCTAAATTCAAACTACTGCGATACTGGTTCTCAAAAAAAATTTTTTTTTTGATACTACTGATACTTCTTTGAAGATTTTTTCTTCCCTCCCCCTGGACATTTTTCAAAAGTCTGAAAGGACTGAAATTCTGTTTAAATTTCGGTATTTATATTGATTTGCTAAAATAGCAATACTGGAGAAAACAGTGTTTGGGAAGGAGTCTTCTGGTTCCTGTAGCATGCTTTTCCTACGGAGAGGGAAATGTACTCTGTATGTCTACATACGGAGCACATGAAATGTTTTCTCCCCCCAGTCTGTAACTCCCCTTCCCCAAACAATAGTGAGATTCTTAATCCCATTTTTAGAATGCACACTTTAAAAATCATTCGTTCTTTATAGACTTGTACAATGGACAGTTCATTTTTAAAAGATCAAATTTTTGACTGTCAGAAGGTCTCTTGACAAGAGCTTCTCTCGTGTTTAAAAACTTGAAATAACTTAGCATTCAAAATAGTTGTTCAGTGCTTCTAGAAGAAAAATCCTGTTAACACTCATACCTCTTAAGCTGACCAAAGTATGCAGGAAAGCAGAAAACAGTTGGTAAGGCAGCCATTTCAGGTTCAAACTGCTGAGATCTGTATTACTGTTACTGTATTGCTACCATACGATTAACTGTATGGAAAATGTTTTTCAAATTCAAACTGTTAGTTTATATTTTCATTTAAGAAACTGATACTGTATTCATTACAGGGTTTCAACATATCTGAGTAGTGTCTGAACCCGGACTGACTTAGAAGTCTAAGGATGCATTTGTTTTAATGGTTATTAGTGCTGGTGTATTACTTTTTTTTCCAGAAGTGCTTGCTGTCAAAAGTTGGTGAAAAGTTTTTTTGGCATGTGCCAGCTACTTGTGTTGCCCATGTCCTGGTTTCCCTGCAAGGGAGAAGTAGTTAGCTTCCTGGATCAGCTTTCTCCTACTGCTCTGAGCAAGTGATGCCCTCCTGAGCTACCAGTGAGGAAGAACATGTCTGTTCCACTGGACTTTCCGTCAGAGGTGAAGGCGTGAAACAGCTCATTCAGGCTCTGAAAACTCTTGCTGTATGGAGTATAGCAACTCTTCTGACAGTTGGATTTGATGTTGCACAATTTCTCATCGCTTCAGGACCGTTTTAGATTTCTGACTAAATAGTCTTGCGTGCAGTGTTGTAAGGTTCTTCAGAGCTTAATTCTTTCCTGTTAGACAAAAAAGGAAGGGTTTTTAGCGTTGCTTACTAAAAACTCTGATCTGTCCTATTGAGAGAGCTGTAGACTTTGAATACAAATCAGGCGTGGGCATTGATGACATGCTGCATAGTATTTTTGGTTTTTACGTAATACAACATCAGTGTCTACAGAGTCACATTATAATTTAGATTGTAATCAATGTGGATAGATACAGATGCAAGGCAATACTTTTTTTTTTCTGTTTTAAAGTCATGTTTCTGATGTGGGTATATACTTACCGGAAGAAAAACAGACTTCACATGAGGTTTTCAGAATGTTGTAGAAGATTTTCAAGCAAGATTAAGAAGAGTGGAGGAGGAATGACAGTTTTTCCAGCTGTAAAAGACAAGCTGTAATACATGTAACTTGGGTGGAAATACTTGTCTGGGGAAAATGAAAAGGATCAAAGTGCAAGGGATCATTTAGGGAAGCTTACAGGGCTTTAATTTGATAGAAATTGAGAGGCTGGATATAGCTGATGACAAGTAACCTAGGTTAATTTTTACCTATATTTTAAATGGAGGAGGGAGTGCCTTTACTAATGAAGGAGTAAATTAGTAGTTGTAGGTTTGTTCCCTGCTCCCCCCGCAGTGTTTCCTGGGAAGGCAGTTGTGCTAAGCATGACGCTGTATGCAGCTTGGCCAGGTAAGTGTGGGTAGATTGGTATGAAGATGGAAGTGAGATATGCAGGGACTTAAGATGCAATGAAAGACCAGTGAGCAGGCAGAATATCTGGTGATTGCTCACTGGGGAAGTAGAAGATGAGGGGTAAAGCAGCTAGATTGTTACTTAAAAAAAAAATCCTATATCATTGAAAACTGTGACTGGGATAAAGGCAGATGATTAGATCTGTGAATATTTTCTAGGGGAGGTGGTTTTGTCAGCCTGCCCCCCTAAAAAGGCCTCCGTTTCCATTGAAATATAAGGATTTTTTTAAAAGTTTTACTCTGGCTGACAGGAGCTGTAATTTTTGCATCAGCATAAGACAGCCTCTCAGAATGCCTGCTGGTAGCATGTTTTCCCAGTGGAAAAAAAGTCCATGAGGAATTACTTGGTATGGCTTAGCAGAGGTCCAAGGTGAGAAACAGTCATGTGGAGGTTAGGGTTCAGTCCTCCGCAGAGAGGCACAGCGTGGTGGGGTGTTGTGCTAACAGCAGTTCACCTTCTGGAAACCAGCGGAGAGCTGGGCCTGAGTTTCTTACAGAACCCTGGCAGCCTGTAATAACGTGTTTGGTGTTTACTTCAGAATTTCTTTGCATATTGAAGATCGGTGTTTCTTTTAGAATTGTCTAGCATGTCACATAATGCTGACGTGCAGTTTTGCTTCAATAAATGAGAGGAAAACTGGGGGCTGTATAGTGAGTAATGGACTCACAGATGCCAGCACAGGTTATGTCCAGCTCCACAAATTAGTCTGCGAGTTGCGTGGAATGAAAATAATGGCTGTTTAGAGACACTGCATTAACAAACTGAAAGGCTGCATGTAGGTGATATGAAAAAATAAAAGGTGGCTTCTGTCTCACAAGCTGTATGTTTAGAATATATGAAGAGATGTGATGTAATTGAGAACTTGATTCATACATAATTTGCTGAATTGTAAATTCAGATTTTCCATATAAATTACTTCAGAATTTTCTTATTCAGGGTGTAGAAAAGGAAACAAGAAAAGCAAACTATTCTTAAGGAAGATAGTTCTGTGATGGCAGTAAATTAAATATTGTCACTTTAGGGTTTTCAGTGGAGTTCTGTAGAATATGATACAACTTGAAGCATCTGCAAAGAAGCGAAACAGTGTCTATCCAACCTGCATGTGAACTTGGTGGGAACTCATTTTGATTCAAAGAGAGTAAGGAGGGAGAATTACTTAAGAGTCTGTAATCATAGCTTTGGATGTGGTGGTTCTATAATTTTAGCTATTTCAGTGATTGTCAACCATGAAACTGGTCTTGAGAGCCTAATCTTTTGAGGCTCTTATGCTTCTTATCTTCTGTTTATGCCTGCTAACAGGCAATGCTTTTCCAGATCTTGCGGGAATCAATGGATAATGATGTTATCTAAGTGGTAAATCTTGCCCATTTCTTAGAATTGTATATCTTATATCCATAAGCCTTTGTCTGTGTTTCCCAGCAGTTCAATCATAGGCAGAAAACATAGCAAAGAAGTTTAGTCTGTAACCTTTTCTGCTTACCAACCAAAACATTTGATTTCCGATGTAGAGCAGAAGACAGAAACTAATGAAACTCTTTTTTTATATTTGGAGAAAAACATGGCTTTTCTACAGTTAGCAAGTCTGCTAGTTTTCTGTCCAAGCCAGAGAAGACACTGTATGTCTAGTTTGGGCTCTCTTCCCAGAAATGAAGAATATGTTACAAGCAGCTGGTAAAGATTCATCTTTTCCTCTAGTTTGGCCAGCTTTGAGTTGTAAAGTGATGTAGCTTTATGCTCTGAAAAATTGGTGATAGTGTAATGAAGCCATAATAAATGTTTCTGAGTGTTCAGGAACATCAGGCAGAGCTATAGCTCATAATGAGCTTACAAACTGTTTCCTGCATCCTGTGTCAGTGGTCTGTTCGTGTGCTGTATCCTGTTAATGTGTGTGCCCTCAATGGCTGGAGATATCAGAAGGTCCTGGATACTGATTTTTATTTTTAATCGTACTGCCTTCTTTTTCTTGCTGTTCCATCTGTCTGGGTAGTCAGGTGTCATTTGAAGAGAAATAAAGAGGAATGTAAAGTTGGCACCGTGCCACCTGCCTGCCCTTTTAGAGATGTCATTGTCTCGGACTGGTATCTATACATTCGCAATAAATTCTGTGAATTTGTGCGGTTAATACTAAAAGAAACCTACTTTAAGTCTGTAGATTTGTTTCCTCTGTCTAGTAATGTAGTCATATTCTTTTCAGTCTTAAATTGAAGGCTTTTCCAGCTAGTTACACAGCAGCAGAGGTGTGTAACGTCTCATTCAACATAAGCTATGGAGGCAGTAAGTCTTTCATACAGAGCTTCAGGATACTTTGGTTAGCAGTCACCAAGAACTGGTAGAAGTGAGAGAAAACTAACCTGGAGTTCAAGTTAGTAGGACTAACATTTAGTACTGGCAACTCTTTCCAAAGTAAATAGAAGAAATAAGCGTTCGTTTTGCATATGTCATAATATTTTGACACATTAGCCTGTTTTCTTAGCATTACAAGACTGATACTGACTGTCCTTTTGTTCACTTTGCTTCCCTAGTAACTTTTGTTCCAGTTAGCCAGTTTAGGTCTAATTTTGGGTGCTAAGGAGAGATTTCAAAGATACAATGCTATTTCAAGTGTTGTGAAAAACAGAGTTGAATTGATTCATCTGTTTCCTTACCTTCTCTCCTCCCTGCGTGCTCATGAGGAAAACGCAGTTACAGCTGGGTACCTAATCCATCTGACAAGGCAGCAGCGGGCTGGCTAGCCAGCACGTGTTGCTGCGCATGATCTGCAGCATGTGCTGCCTCCTGCCCGGTCAGACAGGTTGGTGCTGAGCAGGCTGCGGGGGGCGGCTGCCCGCGGGGCAGCGAGCTTGGTTTGTTCTGTGGGCACCGAGTCTCTTTGGAGCAGGAATTGATGTTGAGAGACAGTGTTCTCGCAGACTAAGAGACTGGTCTGTGCTCAAAGTAACTTATAAATAGCAAATAAGGCACTAAAGCTCTATCGCTGAATTGTTAACAAAAGAACATAGTGGCTGACTTCAGGCAATCAGTGTCAGACTGGAAATGATGATTTGATTTTGTGGGGCTGAAATTAATGTTTTCAGACTCAGAGCCAAGCAACTTAGTCTTTTAAGTTAAATGGAAATTAGATTACACCGAAAAGGGACTGAGATGGGGTATACAGTTGTTGATGGTCGGTTTGGATTATGGTATTTTTGCCGACAAGAGTGTTTGGTTTCCCAAAGGATTTTTTCCATCGACTTTGTTTAGGATTCCATCTTGGTTTATGCTCTATCCTAAGGATCAGGGCATGAAACTGTTAACTCTTGCAGGTTCTTTAGTTGATGGCAAGAGCGTTTATCTTTTCTCCAAACTTCAGGATTTTCCTCTTCAAGTAAGAATGTTTTGTCAAACTTCGACTCTGCTGTGAGAAGTGGAAGGAGCTGCTTTTATGACTTCCCCTTTCTGCATTAATGCGCTTACTGCTTTTAGGCCCTGTGTGGAGCAAATTTTGACCAAGTTTGTATTAATGCAACTGTAAACACCGTTATGGTGAACCACGAGCAGGAATGAGAATGGTTGCTTGCAGTGTGTACCCAAATGCTAAATGTGTAACAGTAGGTATTTAGTCAATTGTTTCAATATAGTTTCATTACTGTAAATATTCTAGTATGTCATCAGTGATGATATGAGAAAATACCAGTTTGAGCTGTCTAAAAGATTCTAATAAAAATCTCTGAAGCTGTCCAGGCAAAAAGATAAGTAGCTCTAGTTTGCCAGAACAGTACAAGTGTGGCAAGATGTATAAATCCTGGAAACGCTTCAAGCTCGTGTGCACCCTCTGATACTCCTGTCCTGTCCCCCTCCTCGTCCGCCCCCACCCTCGCCTCCCTTCTCCCCATGTACTTTCGGGTGCTTTCTGCTGTTCTCTACAGAATCTGCAGACGGAAACTTCAGCGTTAATCACTCACAGATACTGGGCGTCTTTGCCTGGCTGCTCTGGACTCTGCTGGCCTGCTGCAGCTATCGGTAGTGCAGCTGGTTTTTGCCTAGTCTGTTCCTTGTGGTATCTTGCTGCTCGTTTCAAGTCGTGCTCACTTGTCTTACTGAAAGCTGCCTTAGACTTGCAGGTGTTGGCCAGTGGCTGTCACGATTCTGTCACTTACACGATTAACTTCCCGTTATGTTTACTTCACATTGCCAGAGGAGAGAAGAAGTAATGAATGTGTTCCGTAGTGCTCAAAACAGTGGGGGATAGACAAAGGTCAGGTTTAGAAATACTCGGACTTCTGCCTTTGTAAAACCCAGGTACTTTTGTCTTTGCGTTTCTTTGCTATTTTGTATACAACATACAATACAAAGTGACTGGAATCAGTTAGCTGATGGTGGAGATAATTTGCCAGATGGCCTTTGTTTTGGCTTTTAGGAATTTGTTTTTCTTATTCCATCATCAATCCAGAAGTGAAGCTTTTGAGCCACGTAAATAGAGCAGTTCCTTAGTCCTCTTCTTCAGTTCACTGCCTGTGGTAGAAAATGGTTTAGCATCAGTGGTCCTGCTCATCTGTTCCAGCATGGCTTTTGCGCTGGAAAAACTATTGGACTTTTTTTTTTGGTTCTTTAGGACAATATATAACAAAAGATTGGAGATAGAAAGACAATTTCCTGTATGCTTCTTATCTTCAATTACTATTATTTTTGTGTGTGATGTACAATTAAAAAGAAAGCGATTCTTTTTACTCTGATATTTGTTTCTGGAAGCCTTGCAAATTTTTTTTTAAGACCTTTTACCACCTCAACAAGTCTGTGTAGTGTTTTCTGCTCTTTTTATGATTGAACTGAATGCTTCATGGGTGAGGAGATATTCTTTCCTTTTCTCATATAGTACAATGAAGAAATAATGAGGCTTCTGAGGGCTATTTGGGAGTACACTTTGAGGTAGAGAGTAGCTTTTTCAGAAGAAAAGCCTTTTAAAATAAGAGTGACATGTATTATAGGTGCTTGATGAAAAAATAAAGTTGATACCTGAGACATCTTGAAGTCACAATTAATTATCAGAGAAGTCCAGCTGAAGGATGTAGGTGTGATATCTCTGAAGAAATTTATTAAGAAAAAGAAGTCTGGAGTTGCGTTCTCCCTTTGTACATGACCTTAAAAATGAAAAGATGAGTAGTTGTCCTCCTGTAGCTACTTGTGGTAGCCACAGGACGTTCTCTGTTTTGTTGAATGTATGGAATAGGATTTGTTCCATCCGTGTAACAAGTGACTGCTTATGTTAAGCATGTTTGAAGAAGATACAAAGAGAATATTCACTTTGTACCCATCTAGTCTAAATTATGTAGGTCTAGGTGTGCATTTGTTTAATGTTTAAAGGTTATTGTTGGGAAAAATTAAGGTTTATTATTGGAGGGCAGTGGGATTTGGGGAACTCAGTTACATTAACACAGTTTGTGCATTTTCATATATTTAGAGGAGTATAAATTGAATATCTTGCAGTGTATGAACTTGATTTTTTTTTTTTTTTTGGTCTCTAATGGTTATCTCACAAAGCTGATCAGGAGAGTAGTCATTGGAGTCACTTAGATATAGCTTTGTGAAGTCTGGTCATGTGCACCTGTCTGAGAAAACGTCTCATAATGTGTTTAGTGGGAAAGAGTAGAAGTTTCACTTTTTTTAATATTCATCAGCAATTCTTGAGACATCCTAATCTTTCTACTGACAAACTAGAGCATAAAATAAAGCAAGGGGTATGTATGTATGTGTGGGTGTCTTTTATTCGTTAATGTTAATTTGCCTGCTAGTCATTTAGATTGGTTCTCTCATACTCTGGTAATTAAATTCTAGACATTTAAACAGAGCAAACAAATAGTGATTAGTATGGAAGATTGTTATGGTTCTTAGGAATGTTGTGCTAACACCTGGAAAAAAGACTCTCCTGTGAATTATATAGTTAGGTGATATTGCTGATCTGAGATTACTTGGGAGATTTATTCTGGTATTTGAGCCCCATAAGAGCCTAATTGCAGTTAAAATTAGGAAGAGAAATTAACTACAGAATATCTAATCATTCACAATTAGTACATCTTTTTGTATTTTCTCTGTGCATCTGTAAAGAAATTGATGTTTTATGTTTCTTACAGTCCTGCTAGCTTCAGCTGTAATAGTTACTACAGACAAATACAGTCATTTTTAAATCAAGGTTAGGTTATTGGAATCACTGGTATTGTACGCCTTTGGCAATAAGTGAGTGATTTGCAGTAATTTCTGTTATAGAAGCTTCAGTCTGACTGCTGTTGACCCACTGATGAAAAGAAGACGATGGCTTGGTGAAGCGTTCTCCAAGGCCTAAATATACTCGCCTAAATATCACCGCTTAGTTTTCCTGTAGCGCATGATGATGACTGAGTCTGAAAGTCAAACTTTCAGTCTTGTGTACATAAAATAGCTTACTAGTTAAATTTTTAGTCAACCTTGCTTATTATGAGAAACAAAAAACCCCTTGCTGTGGCAGTTTGCAAAACATCTGAAGTCTTAGGTGGTTTTCAGGTGTTGGTGTCTGATAGGCACAAAACGAAAGGGGGAGCAGGCTGTCGAACTGCCACTTGGTTGCTGTTTAAGAGTAACTTTTTATGCTATATTAAATTACTAGCTCAGTGAGTGTGGAAAAGAAGATATAATGTTTTCCTGCTATTTGTTAAATCTTTTCAGAGACAAGTCAAAATTCTAAGTTACATATACACGTATTTAAAGAGATGCATTGCAAAGGCAACAGGAGTCCTACTGTGGTACAAAAAGAGCTGTTAATGGTGTTTGCTTGGCTTTTAAGATCACGTTTTGGCCCTTCTCCAAAAGAAGCACCAGTAAAACTGTTTGACTGGGATGGACTGGATTCGTTATTTATTAGTCAGCTGAGCTGACTGGAGAAAGTGACTTTATTGACTATGACGGATGAAGAGAAATGTGAGGAATTCAAGGCTGGAAGGACTAATGTGTGCTGCTACCGCCTGAACTCAGTTGGATCGAATTGTACAGTGACGCAGGTGTACTAATGCCTTATACATTTTTGGTAGTTGTCTTAGAGGCAGTGGATACTGGCACTGATGGATTAATAGGTAGCTCAGGTCAGAAGTTTGGTACTCGAATCTGCTGGGAACAGTGGCACAAGGAGAGCAGCAGGCAGGTTGGCTAAGTGTGGAACTGAAGGAAAGAATAGGAGCAACGTTGGCAAGGAGAAATTTAACAATGTCATTGTGGCAAGCACAGGAAAATTGAAATGGAGAAAACAGATGCGAAGGATTGTTCTTGTCATGATGCACCTCTCAACTGATGGCTCGGTTTGTCCCAATGTGGCTGCTGCAGTAAGGGGACAAAACTTTTTACTCACTTAATAGGTTACAGATGACTGGATGGGACTGTGTTGCTTGCTCAGAGTTCTACAAATATTAGGCTAATTTTAGCCCATTCAAAAATATTCTAGAACAATGCATAGAATAGTTTTTCAGTGTATGTAACTACATAATCAAAATCCATGTTTTCATTAAGAAGGAATTTTAGTTATTTGTCGTGTGGATTTATTACTCAATGTAACCTCTAATGCACGTTAGAAAAACTTATTTTTAATAAAAGCAGCACTGGAGTTGGTGGAAGTGTCAAGGATCGTCTTTCTTACAAGGAGCTAGTAGATGAGAGCTTTAACTGTTACTGATGGAGTAACTTCCTGGTAAAGAACGGGAAAGTTAAAATGGTTTCCGCTGCTAAACGCTGCTTCAGAACTAAGGAATGAACAGAAGAGTTCAGGGAGTGTGTTTTAGATCTTAAGTGAAAGACCTAAATATGTACTCCCTTTCCTTTTAAGTATTTAACACTTTTTAAGAAGTCTTTTTACTTTTAAATACTCCAGTATTTTTTAAGATGTGGAATTTTGAAACATACATCAAAGTATGTGTTACAGGGTAGTAGTTGGTTAAAGTTTCTTTGGAGACAGATTCCTTGGTGTTTTTTTCCATTTTTTGTCAATGGTAACTTGTGTATATGAGATACAGATCTATTTTTGTTTGGCCTCTTCGGACTGTTTTCCAGGCTTGGTACGTGCATCATCTTTTGTGCTTTAGAATACCAGCTATAGCTGTAACAATAATGATTCAAACTTTCACACTGTAACGTGACATTTCAGCTGTCTTCATCTCAAAACTAATTCCTGAATTGTTAGACTGTTGGGTTGTAATGTGCATACACACACATGTATTCTATTTCTTACCTGGGAAAGGGAGATTTGATTTGATCCTGATACAACATGCAAGTCTTCAAAATTCCAGACTTCCTTAGGATAGGAAGACCATTCCCTTTCCACATACACGTACTGGAACTTCTTTGTAATGATTCAGTGAAGTGCTGAGTAAGCAAAGACAGCCGTATTTTAAATGGTGCTTAGATTTTATTAATTCAAGTAAGCATGCACTCAGATATGGAATAGTAATGGTAAGGCTGCAAAATAAAATGTATTGTAGTTAGAAAGTCTGAAAATCAAATTTTGTAGGTTTAATTTGCTGGTTTTCATGCCTAAGTACTACAGTAGTCTTCAGTTGCACAGTAATATTAAACATATGGCAGCAAAAAGGAACATATTGTACGCTATCAGACTCTCGCTTTAATTCTGGAAAGATTAATATTGGTTGGGCATCCTAGATTATCACTAGCATCAATAACAAGATTTCTTGTGTTATGTATTGATACTGCAAGACAAAGATTGAACACGATTCCATTGCTGAGATGGCTAGGACTGATGTTCTTGAGAGAATTTAGTACTGCATTTTATATATTCTGCGAAGAGCTTTTTTTTATTTCTAGCTGAGTATTTAAACTTCTATGACAGCCCTCAGGTGGACTCACAGAGAACTTGAATGCAGTTTGAGATATTACTGAGGAATTTCAGCTAGGATTAGGCCAATTTCCTGCAAAACTTGACTCGGTAGCCATTCCTTTTAGTAGAATTTTCCAGTTTTGCCTTATAATTTGTTTACAATTGATGTGAGCAAGTATAGGCATTTAGAAGATGTAGCTTTAGTTTGAAAACAAATGAACAAAAATCCCTGGAACAGTACTCGTGTTCACTTCCTTCATCAGGAAGGTTTTGGTCAGTGCAATGAAACTTCTGTACCACTTGGGTAAACGGTGTCTGATTAAGTTTAATGCAGTCAGGACTAGTACTGAAGGGTGCTAAAGCCTTCGGTTTAGTAGTGAGTTTAGGAAGCATTTGCTATGTAACAAAGCCAAAGCTTACAACTTGTGTTCCGCAAGTGGAGCCTCTTGCGTTACTGTGGCATCCTGTGCCTGTTTCTTGACAGCATGTTCTCTTCTAGCATTTTTGTCTACTTGTCCCTGTCACAGTTGCTTCTGTTTCTACAGTTTATCTCATCATGTGCTGCTTTTCCATGCATCAGGCTCCTCTGCATTCCAGTCAGACTCCTTATCTTGCGCCTCCTGGCCCAGGCTGCCGGTACAGTGAGCGCTGATAGCACAGTAGGGTCCCGTGCGTGGTGGTACTGTCTCGCAAGGGTTCCAAAGAGGTTTCCTGGAAAAAGGATGAGCAGGGCTAACTCACTCGTGTGTGTTTTCCAGTAGTGTGTGAGGTGCAACAATAGAGTATGGCAGATATAGATGAAATCTTCATGAAACTTGTGTACCAAATCCACTGAGCTTTTGTTGGTATTCAGGGAAACCAAAGGCAATGGTTTCCGTGCCAGTTGTTCCCTACTGTCTTTCCTGGCATTATTGTTGTGTGGATGCTGCTCAGCTGAAAACAGACCTGACAAAGACTATATACAACTGAATTTGTGCTCCTTGGCAGCCTAAGATGTAAGCGTGGCTGTGAGTTGGAGAATACAAGAATAACTTGGGCAGCAGCTCTTCCTCGGATCTGTAGAGGTACATTGTAAAAACTGCTCTTGAGAAGTAATTCAGTTTAAAATTGCGACAAGAATTATTTTTTCTATATTTCTTCTGGAAGTCAAAATATTTTCATTTGATGCAGCAAAATGAGATAGTCGCTGAAGTGCGTGCTGTTTGGATCAGGGTACATTGATCAAACATTGTTAAGGTACAGTTTGTACGGGTCTGCAGCGTTTTTAGTACAGACGTTACTGAGTGATTTTTCCTGGTTTCAGTGGCTGTACAGTTCCTATGCTAGGCAGTGAACTATAGGATAGTTTTCAGGAAATTTACTTAATTGGTAGGCTCTGTAGCCCATACCAATTTCCATTTCTACTGTTATGTTGCCTCACTGCTACCTAGTTCTTAGACCAGGAACAAAGCAACGAGTGGCTGTAACCTGCTCCTGCATCCCCTTTCCTACTACAGTAGGCTACCATAATGCATTTTGTAGTATTAAAAAAAATGAGCATGTGCAAGCTTAGCCAATCCATTGATCCATGAGTTTCGTGTTACCAATTGGTGCCTGTTCTTTTCAAGTTCTATGCAAAAGCAAAATTAGCTCTTAAAGTAAGGCATCTGAAGCAAATCAGACCTTAGAATGTGTATCAGAAAACTTTAATTTGAAACACTAGCACAGTTGCAGTAGTTTGATACAAATGAGGATTTGCTGGGGGGATAATACAACACTCAACATCCTATGTACAGGAAGGAAAATAATTTTTTTCTAACATAATTAGAAAATGCTTTATAATCAGCCTTTATCCCTAATTATTCATTGTAAGACACTGCGTGAAACAGATTGTATGGTGTTTTGACTTCATAAAATATTTCATTGCAGCCTTCTCTCCTTTTTTGTGGGGGGTGTATAGATCAATAAGTGTTTGTATTTAGGGTTTATTGTTGTTGTTTTCCATGATGTATTTGTTTTCAAAGTGACACATTTCAAGCTGGTGTATATTTTTGCTAGTGATGATGAGAAGACTTTATTATAGCAAAAATTTTAAACTGAAAGGCTTAGAAAGTATATTAGTATAAACCAGGAGGATAAAGACCCCTTTAATGTTTTTTTTGTCATTAAGCACTGAATATTTACTGTTATATTGTGATTTTTTCAAATTTGCCTGCAAGGGTGATTATTTTTTTTAGTAGTGCTTTTTAGTAATAGATTTATCTTTTCTTGTAGATAAAATGCAGAATTTGAGTGAAGATAATGAGAAGAACAGTCATTTCGTCTGTGAGAATGCTGAAGACAGTAACAAAACCAACACTGAAACTACAGACGCTTCTGGATACAACGTTGAAGCCAAGGATGTGCCTGATTCTTGGGACTCCCACATGGGAAAAACAGCTGACTCTCCATCAGAAGCATCTCAGACGAAGGGGCCATTAAGAACTCACTTGTATGAATGGGAGGATGAAACTGAAGATACCAGAACTGGAGAGTATATATTAGACTTTGACAGTGAACATCTCTCAGAGATGAAGAGCAAGGAGGAGGAGTGTGATAAAGAAGATACCGAAAATCCAAAGGAAGCCATTAGTGAAGAACTTGTGCAAACTATTCCTAGGCCAAGCAACTGTAGGACATACTGTAGATCCAACAAAGCAAAACCGCAGGGGGCAACAAATTTTGACAAGCTAATGGATGGCACTAGCCAGTCTTTATCCAAAGCAAACAATGAGTCAAATAACGATGGTCTGAACGCAGCAAGAAAAGTGTCTTTAAGTAGTGGGACCAGTTTTAGAGGGACTGTTGGACGGACTAGAGACTACACTGTTCTACATCCATCTTGCTTGTCGGTTTGTAATGTTACTATACAGGATACCATGGAACGAATTGATGAATTTACCACAGCAGCCCCTACTGACTTGGGAGAAGCTGGACGTTTAAGAAAAAAAGCAGACATTGCTACTACAAAAACTACAACCAGGTTTCGACCAAGCAATACCAAATCCAAAAAGGATGTCAAATTAGAGTTTTTTGGGTTTGATGATCAAGATGAGGGAGGGGGAGATGAAGGTGCCTCTAGAAGTTCTGGGAGTTCCAATTACAAAATTAAGTACTTTGGGTTTGATGACTTGAGTGAAAGTGAGGATGAAGACGAAGAATGGCAGGTAGCAGAAAGGAAAGCTAGCAAAAAACGGAGTAGAACTGCACCATCTTCCTCACTACAGTCAACCTCTGACAGCAATGAAAACTGTTCCCAGGATAGCCAGCTCAATACTAATGCAGGTAAGCAGAACTCTTTTAGAATACGCATTAAATATTTAAATGTAGTCATTCTTTATTATGTTCTTTTTTGCAGTATACTGAAGAGTTCGTCAAACACTACTCTTGGTTTGGACATCTAAAAGTTAAATTTGCTTATTTCTGCAGTGGTCTTGTTTGGTGTTTTGTAGCTGTCTTGAAATATGCTTTATACCCCTTAATGTCATGCCAGAGGGAGAGGGCTTTCTTTTTTAAAAGAAGATTATTAGCTCTTTTCGTGTGTTGTACATACAGTACCTATGCCTGGAAGGCAGATATCTTCCTACAGAAGCCCCACATCAACCCCAGATTACTGTGCTGAGTGCAGAAATTTGTGCTTTTTGAATGCATTTGTAAACAGTTTGGACCTTTCTCAAGGGGGGAAGACTGGGGGCCCGTGAAGTGCCAGTCAGCTAGCTGGCTTTGGGCATGCCTCTGTATTTTGAAGAATTTTTGCTTTTGCTTCCAGTTTTCAGCAGCAAAGCTGATTTGTCTTTTACATAGGCGGTACGTGTGTGTGTGTATGTGTACATGTGTGTGCGCACACAGATATGAATAAAAGCGTTTAGGCAGAATTTGCTGAGCAAGTTCTGGTGCTTGCGTGACTTTGAAAAATTAGAATGTTGCTTAGTGATCCTTGTGTCCCATTTGGTGACTTTGATCAAGGCTGAAGGTGTGTTGGTGAAGAAGAGGAGAAATAGCTTTGCTTAAAGGTTTCTTTCAGCTTTTTTTTTATTGAAAAAGTCTAATACCAAAGACTTGTGCATGTTGGATTAGGTATTTCAAAACACTGCTACAGGTCTAGGGAACTTTTTGGTCTTCCAGTTAAGAAGCTTTTATCCATTCATTGAAGGTTAAGTCTTTGGCAAGATGTGTTTTACTGTGATAGGGAGAGGGGAGGACTTAAGTCTAGCCCTGCAAATGCTGGAGAAGCTGTTTTTTTCCCCATATAAATAGTTTCTGCTAATATGATCCAGAAATAAAATTCCGTAGGAAAAAAAATGTTCATTTCTCTCTTCTAATTATAGCATTCTCTAAGAACAGAACTGTCTGTAAGACCTTTTAATCAAAGGTAAATTTTACTGCTAATGATTTTTCTGAATTTTAGAAGGACCAAGTTGATACTGATATTATATGGGAAGATTGTGTTTTTAAACACAAATATTTAAGCTGTTATTAAAAAACAAAAACAACAACAACAACAAAAAAAACAAAACTATCGTGAGACACTTGCATTCCAGCCGCTTTGGAAAATGGGTTTTACTTACAGAGCTCCTTATGAAATACTTCGTCTGGGTTCCTTTCTCTGACAAGTCCTTGTTTGTTCAGCCATTTATTCCAAGGAAAAAAATCTCTTATACGGTTAAGGCAGCTGACCCATCAAATAATCCTTTCAGCTACTGTCCTCTGGAGTCTCAAAATATCTCCAGTTTGCATTCAGCACTACATTCACACAGGAGGCTGTTGTACTCTGACGTAGCACAGGTTATTTCTCTGACACGTTCTGAAGATACTGCCTTGGCACAGGTAGATGTAAATTTGTGTTTTCTTAGTGTCTTAAATACACTTCTCCAGTTCTCAGGTAAGTGCTGCCTCCTGGTACTTCCGTTGATACATGCTTCCACTGTGTTTTGTATCTGCTTTACTCATTTGATTCCTGTTTTGTGCTACAGTAACCAGGTGAGATTTGACTTTTGAAAAGCAAAACTTGAAGTTCTTTCCCTAAGTCACAGCACATTCCCCAGTTCAATCCTGTAGTGCAGATTGTAAAGGCAGGGAGCCTAATGTGGCCCTGAGATTTGTAAGCCTCGGATATATTTCCTGTTGTCTTCTGTCAGACCTTTCAAAAATTTAAGTATTGTGATCACTCAGAACAGCCTTTTGATGATCCTTAAATATAGTGATGCTGAGTCTGAGAATTTATCAAGGACTTCTGGATCTAAACCTGATCTTGGGGTAAAATGTATTTGGATTTAAACTGGTCTCTCCTGAGGAACCACCAGTCTTTGCAGAGACTGTAGAATAAGTCAGTGCTGGTGGCTGACTACTGCTGGTAGCTCAAAGAATAAAGTTTTGATGTCTTTGTATTGGAAGTAACTCAGTAAGAGGATGTGGACAAGCAATCAGGTGTTTTGTAGTGATCATTTTGAAAAGGTAGCATCACCCAAAGAACGTAAGGAAATCTGTGTTAGTCCGTTAGCTTTTAGCAGAGCAAAGCATTGAGATGTGGCTAGTAGGGATCGTTCAAAGGGCCTGAAAGCAGGGCATACGCTTTCCAGAGCATGCAGTGCTTTTTCCTCTTCGAAACTTAAGACAGACAATCTCCTATGTTATTTATCAGTATGGGAGAAATATGTTTCCTATCTACTGTAAACATATGAATCCTAGGACCTTTGAAATCTCTCATGGTTCACAGAAGGGCGAACTGCCCTGTCTGCTCCCAGTATCAGCAGGCATGAATGCTGAAGCCTGATGGCCTTTCATGGTGTATGTGATTGCTTCAGTGCTTACCAGTTCAGCAGAGAAGGGGGGTGAGGAAAAGCCCTTGAGAGGTAGCTAGAGGGGGGTTGTTTGCAGGGAACAAAACTGAAAAGATTCAAAGGGGATGGGCAGTGATAGAGTATGGAGAAAAGCCGTGGTGTCCCCCCCCTCCATTTTCTTTTAAGAGAGTGGATTGTTCTGGGGGAATTGGTCTCAAAATGCGTAAAGGTTTCAATTTTTGCGGAAAAGTCCTGGACTGATTTTTGAAGTTCTGTGAATAAAGCACGTTATATGGTACAGCCAGCTTTTTGAAAGAGATTTGATGCTTTCTGTTGCAGTCATCCTATTTTTTGCCATAACACTAATTTGGTTATTTACAATAACCCAGACCTATTTTTATGAAACCTATTTTAGAATCTTACTCTAAAGCGTTAATGCAAAGATTTTCTAACTAAACTGGAAATGGACTATTCCTTCCAGGCTAGAAGTTCACAACTAGGCGGAAGTAAATTTAGTAATACAAATGTAACTCCTTCTGCAAACCAAGTTCAGGGAAGCACCAAAGACCAGACAGGCATTACTGTTAGTGCAGGAAAAAATGCAAAGTAGATAAATTCAGTTTTGGTTGGTCTTACTGTCTCTTACTGAGCTGTTTTTTCTGTTTTTCACTTGTCCAGTAAACTTGTCTGTTGGAATGGTAAAAGGGTTGAGATGCTCTGGCTTTTAAATTCTTAGGACCATTTCAGACTTTTCTCTTTTAATGGAGGTACTTCATAACTTTGAGCCTGAGATTTTTAGTGAAGCTTTCAGTTCTAGGTAAAGTTGCTGTTTTTTTTAATTTGTTTGTTTGTTTTCAGTTTCAGTTCTCTCATCCTAGTCCAAATAGCAGCCCTGTGAAGTAAAGGCCTCCTTCTCTCATGAGCCTCCCAGCTGCAATCTGCCAGAATGCCGGGGCTAAAAATTCTGATTAGACTTGACTAGATCAGAAACAGTGGTTACTGGAATGATACAGGCAGAATACAGAACGACTAGTAAAGAGAAGCTTTTAATACCAAAGTGACTTCAGTACTTGACTAAGTTAATCAGTGGGGAGTTGTATCCAAGAGAAATCTGAAGTAATGGCAAAGAAGAGAAGGTCTTAGCCAAAAATAACTTTAAGCTGCAGTTTTGAATAGCACACCTGCGTCTTTGGGAGAGCGTTATACAACTGGAAATAAGTGTGCCATCAGTTTTTCTGCCCCCAGCCACCTTTTCCCTAAAGATCCTGTCCTGTCATTGTTGTCTGTTGTTTGAGTGATCTCCAGGATTTCTGATATGTGTAACTTCTGAGATTGCAGTCACAGAATGCTTTATTTCTCGGCTGTTCAACTATAACAGCCAGGACTATGTTAACACTTGCTTTACTACATATCACTTTAGCCAATGACAATAAAATTATTACAGAAAGTGACAGGGATTTAAAAAAAAAAACAACGCTGAGTTAAAATTAAACAATTCCTTATCTTAGTATAGATTGACATAGGATAGCTCGGTTGCCCTAAAACATTCCTCTAAAGGAAGATGTCAAGATCTATCTTCTTTGACATGCTTATTTTTATTTACTTCATGTCCTCCTTCACTATATATCTCATAAGCAGTACAGTATAAGGACTACAGTGTTACTGACTTCAGTTATACCAGCAGGTATGTTGTTATGGTAGTGTAAGCAACACAGCTTAGCCTTTTGCTTTGTAAATTAGTTCTGATATAAAGCTAAATGCTTGTCGTGCATTCATTTTCCTTCTGATGATCAAGGTGATCTTATTCTTTCTGGAAAGTAAAGTAGTTTTCTCATATCAGCATCTAGCACGCAGTTCATTTATGATAAGCAAGCTTACACTTTTTTCTTTATTCGCATCTTCTCCCAGACAAAATCACCTTAATAGGGTAAATATTTCTAGCTGGTTACTAGTACATCAAAGTCCTCAAAGGCAGAGTCCTGATTGGGATTTAAAAAACACCCCCCCCCACCCCAAAAAAAAACTTCTGCAGAATTACCGTCAGGTTCTAAAACAAAACTGGGTTGCTTTTCCTCTGGTGTTGCCTTCTAGTTGGTCTATGAACATCTTTCCAATTTTAGTAAGTAAGATAAATGATATCAGATTATAAATGCCTTGAAGATGGTTGGATGGAGGAGCAAAGGCCTTGCATGCTTCCATATTGAGAAAAAGGCCAATATCCTCATCCTTTTTTGTAGTAAAAAAAAAAAAAAAAATCCATGTAAGATTGCTGGCAGAGAACAAACTTCATTAATGTCACTGCTTACCCAACTACTCATGCCTTTGCTTGGCTAAGTTTATATTAGCAACAGACTTTTTCCCCCCTGCTATTGAGTTTAGATTTGAAAACCTGGTAGGACATGTATGCAGACTGACTTTAGGATACCTAGAAGGCCACAAAGAGCATTGCTAAGTAAAAGTAATCCAGATTATTTTATGAAATTAATTATAAAAGCACTTGATATGGTAACAACATCAAAAGATGCCAGAAGACTCTATAATAAGTAGGAGAAGTTGAAACTTTTTAAAAATGAATTTAAAATTATCTGATTTGAATGGGATAATTAGTATCATGCAGGAGTGGAATTCAAGCAAAGAAATTTAAGTGATTTAAAAATTGTGGAGTAGTTGGTATAGAGCTCTACTAATCGTTATGAATCACGGCAGCAGCTCCAAGCCTCATTGCAAGGCACAAGGTGCTGTGCTGATGAAGTGGGTGAAAACACCTCCTGCATTTCTAGGAATTTGCGTGTTTGTAGTTGTTGTGGACAGGTGAGTTATTTTTTTTAGCTATTAACCTGGAATAGGAGGCTCCATTTCTGTCAGTTTGTTTGACCTTCTTTGGGAATTGTGGTCAGGGCCTGTCTTCTCTGAAGTATTTCAGAACTTGTAAGAATGTGTATCTGAGCAACTTGATTTGATTCCTTGGGTTGGTTAGTTCCAGTAAAGGACTAAGTTGAGTTTTCTGATAGATTTGAAAGTAGTTTTGCTTTATTTAAGTTAAAGATAACGGGAACTGGTCTGTAATTTTTTCCCCATTAGACTAACTTTATCAAAACATCTTCTAAAAAGCCACAGTTATTTTCAGAAGGATCATTCACACCGTGTTGTTAAGCTCCTGTGCTGACATCATATGACTGAAGTGAAAACCAGCAGCTGGGGCGAGAGGCTGATTCCTCTGGGTTCCCTGTGGTCAGTGTCCTTCCTGCCCTGGTGTTGCCAGGACTGTTGAAGCTGACTGACTTAAAATGCTTTGGGGCATTATTTTAAGAACGTTTATATCCCCTACACTAGCTAAATTTTGCTTGCTTGCAAATGCAGTTTAAAATTCACTTGCTTGGTTTGCATTCGATTGCCTCCTCATCTAGGAATTTGGCTGGTCCTGCTTACTCAGTGCACAGAGGATTAAAGTAACTGATCCAACCTGCTTTTATTTTTGCGATGCAGTTTTCACATAGCAGCAGCTGCTTTGGAATAGATCGTTTTTCTAAAGTGCTTATCAGATGAAACGGTGCTTCTCTGTGCCTCTCTGTATTTCTGTTTTGAAATTTGACGGTAACTTCTGGTTTGTGCCACATAGAAGATCATAAGCTGGTCTCCAAGGGATAATGCTTTGAGTCCAACACAAGTTTAAAGAGAAAAAAAAGGACGAGGATTTAATTAGATCAGTGAATTGCAGGTTTACAGTCCAAAACTAGGTAATAGAAATACTGATGAAGCAAGTGCGGAATACATCGGAAGGCCATTTCAGCATCCTTCTACCTGACTCCTTCCCGGACTGATGACCGCAGTTTTTTCATGCTGTTTGCAGCAGAACAAGTGAATAATAAACAAGCAGCCTTTATGAGACATGAAGTAGGATCAGTTCTTCATTCGTACATGCAGTAGGAAATCTTCTAAATCTTGGTCTTACACTTTTGAAGACCCTCAACTACGATTTTAGTTCATCTGCTGCTCAGCTGTGGCTGTAAGCTGCAAATAAGCACATGTGAACTTGGGATTCAGAGTGCACGTATGTATGGGGAAATAACTTGAAGATTATACAGTGGGCGAGAGGTGCTATGGCAATTGTGGCAGCGTCCCTTGTAATGGGTCATCTGTGTACTATGACTTTCCAGTCAGTAAACCTGAGCTCCATCAAGAGTTATATTTGGGTTTAAAATTGATTTTATGTTGAAGATTGTTTGATTGTTGTATAGCTTCAGAAGCTATACACATTGAAATGTTAGATGCAAGAAACGCTTTAGCAGTTCACAACTTTTGAGTGAGGTTTTATACTTATTTCCTTTTACAGAGCTTCTGGAGTTTTCAGAGGATGCATCTGGTGTGCCTGAAGGCAATAAAAAATCCACAAATAAACAAAGTGATAAATCTAAGGAAAACACCAGGAAGATTTTCAGTGGGCCAAAGCGGGTGAGTAATAATGCTCATACCAAGACAAAATTCTTATTTTAATTAACTCTTCAGTGTTAATGTTTCTTCCCCTGTATTTAAACAGGTCTTTTGTCTCAGTTTATATCTGTGCTTGAGATAATCGTTGTCTTCTAAGATTACACTTTACGTCTGGAAAAGTAAAAACTTCCAGTGAGAAAGTTGTTGCGTCAGTTACCGGGAGTTTCAGATGCAAGTCTGAACTCAGGGGCTATACAATGGTAACTCACAACCTTGATGCTTTCCCTTCTAGGTGGTGGTGGTGAAGGCAAAGCACCATTAGGTGCTGTATGGGGTTTTTTTCTTCTCTCTCCTAAGAAATATATATCATATTATAGAACTGAACCTGAAAGCTTGGAATTTGGCATTGGTGTAGTCTTTATAAGGACAAGTGCTTTTGACACATGGAAAAGTAAGATTTTCTTTTCTTTAAAAATGAAAAGCAACCCCAGATCCCATGTCCCCGTATACTCCGACTACATAGCATTCGGTATGAATTTGCCATTTCATATTGTGAACGGAGCTTATTTATTTTGCTCATGCTAGGTGTGTTTTATCTTACCTGTTATTGTAGGTCACTCAGTATTTTGAGGCTTTTAAAAATATGCATACAGCAAAAGTTATGTTTAGCTGTTCAGGTGAAAGTTTACAGTAGTGCGATCAATCTAATTTCCATTAAGTGAAGTTTTTATGAGATGGTTGTCTGGGACACTTATTTTTAGTGCCTGAGGCCTTTTAGTACGCTTTTTTGCATAGCAGTTCCCATTGTCTGGAATAGAGTAGTTGTCTTAGTATTGTTGCAAGCCAGAATTGGTATGATAAGAAAAAGAGGGAACTGGAGAGGGAAAAGCACTTGTATTTCGTCTTTGCCTTTGATTTCCTAAGTTTTGCAAGACCCAGCAATTGTATGTTTAAATATAAACCCTTTTCTATGCAGAGGAGTGTGTTCAGTAGTCTAACAATTCTAAGAAATTAAAAATATATATTTTTTTCTTTTGATCTTTTTTCTAAACAATAATAATTAGATAACACTAAAATTTCTCATAAAGCTAGTTAATTACTTGCATTGTAAAGTAGCTTCACTTCAAGTATTTTAAGGTGATTTTTTTTTTTGAGTTTTCAGAACTAAATCTTTTTTTTCCCCCCAGCTGTGTTGATATATAGTAATTTTCCGTATGAAATGTGGATTCATGGGTAGAGGAAGGAGGGCAGACTTGTAATTTTCAAAACATGCATGGGAATATTTTAATTTCAGGGATGTGTGACCACTAAGTACTTTCAGTTGTAATGCCCTTTTGAACAGAAGTATTGCTTCTTGTTGCTTTGTGGCTTTGGACAGAATGGGGAGCTCTTAGCTGCTGACTCTTGCGTCCAGAGGTTGAAGTCAGGCTATCAATAAGTGCGGAGGGTTTCTTTTCAGAACGGAAATAGTATTTCTTGGAGACTAGCTTCTGCTGATGTAATAATCATTTTAGAAAAAATCAGCTTCTTTTCAGTGAACATGTTAAAGCAGACTGAGAAACAGAAGTACAGAGAATATAAACTAAATGAACTGTATTTTCAGCAGTGTAAAACAGCTCTGGGTGTTGTAGTGAACACAGAATTTTTTTGTGTGCTTATATATTAGTATACTTCTAGTACACTAGAAAACTAGTACTAGAAATAGTATACTAATAGTATACTATTTTATGATAACTTTGTTTTTAATTTTTATGCTTGAAATACTTGAGGGCTTATATGAGGACTGTTTTAATTCATTTTGAATGTATATATTGAAATTGTGGGGGGGGGGGAAAAAGCTTACAGTAGTATTGTATTATATGAGGAAAAATTGATTCAACTCTAGAAAATTCTCAGTTGGGAATAAACTTAATTCAAGTGTGAGTTGTGAGAATTAAACAACCTTTTTGACCCTGCAGTGGTGTAATGGACATAGAAGTCGAAATTGCTGTAATTGCAATTTGGATTTTAAAGTTTAATGTTCTCTAACCATACAGCTGTTATATGGAATTAATTAAAAAAAAAAAAAAAGCTTGTAAAGCTTCTGGTGGTAATTAGAGACGCTATAATTGTCGTCCTAAATTATAGAGAGAAACTCTTGATCTCAACTCTGTTTTAATGGAATTTTCATTCTGGGAATGAAAAAAAAAAGAACTAAAAGTACTAACCTGACCTTAACTACCTGATCTTTATTAAAAATAAAGTAAAATTCTCGCACAGTCTCATAATCTTTTTTTCTTTTCTTGCGGGAACTAGCAAATAAAGTATTAATTATTTTCTGCTGGGTGGTGATGTTAGAGGTATGGCACTTCATGTCACACTGTGCTGAAAAGTAAACAGCTCTATTACTCAGGAAGCAACAGGTGGTATTGTTAAACTTCAGTAGATCTAGAAATCTGAAGATTTTTTTCTAGTTTGTAATCAGCTGGGCTCTTGCTAACATTCATGCTTTTTGAAATCCGATCATTACACTCCAGTGTTAAAGTCCAGTTCTTGAAATTTTGAGCGTATGTGTAATAAAAGATTACAGACATTAATTACTCACTTCTAACATCAGTAGCAAATAAGTGTTTCTAAAAACTGCTTTTAATGCAAGGAACCTCACTAAAATCACTGACTATTCATACACATAATAGTGAGCATAAAAGTTGCAGCAGCGTGTACGTTACGTTATATATGTAAAGTCTTAACCTGAATTCTGCCTTTAAGTGATTTAATTCTCTTTATCCTGAGTTACAGGGGGGATATTATGTTCTGTAGCAACATAATTATGTGCTTACAGTATATAAATACTGGCATTACTTGACTTGCAAATTATGGGCGTGAAGCGTACTTGAGTAACATCTGCAGAAGTTTGTTTGCAGCTGTTTACAGTTTTAGTTCAACTTGTTCGGTAACTCCCTCTCCAGCTAGTGAGTTTGGGAGCTCTGTGTGGCTGCGATGTGCTCACCTGCTGGTCCCGCAGAGCTGAGTTCCCCTTCTGTAGATGAGACATTCTCAAGTATACAAGAACTTTTTTGTTGTGGTCGTCCAAATCTACTCAAGACTGAAGGCTTGAAAATAGGGACCAAACTTTTTTTTTCCTGCGATTTCTTGCTTCTGCCCTTCTCACCACAGGTTTGGGCTGGGGTCAGCAAAAGACAAAAAGTCAGTTTTGCAGGAATACTTCAGTACAGTTCTCAGTCTTATGCCGTGCCACTAAATAAGAAGCTGGAAAAGAAGCCTTAGAAGTGGAAAGTAGAGAACTAGTCTATCTGCGAACTTAATCTTTTGATTAGTCCTAGCAAATCTATGAGTGTCTGGTATTCTGTGCCAGAGCTATACTGTCGGTTCAGTGTTTCTGTTGTCCAGCATGTCGTTTAGGTGCCCCAGGTCCTCTGAACCCCAGATGGGTTTTGGGATTGCCCGCTGCTCTTAAACTTGAAATGTATGGCAGGGAGTGACCTGTAACTTTGTGCTGGTCCTAGCTCTGCCTGTGGCTGTAGGAGGCCAGCCTAGGCAAGGTGAATACTGATTACCTTTGAATATGCCAAGGTAAGAAGGTAAATGGAATTGCTTATCTTAATTAAAAGGTATGGGAGTCTTCCAGCTTAAGGGGCCAGGGAGCAGGGGGAAGACTGTAATCCTGTTGGTGCTCTTCAGTGCTGCTAAGACATACAGGAGGACTTACTGTGTCGCATGCACTGGGACAAAGGAGGTAGAACAGAAAAAAGAGTTGGCTCTTTAAAGTAGACCTACCCCGAAACAGTTTGTGTTGTGTTTTCTCAAACAGGGGACAAGTAACATGAAATATCAAGGTATTAGGTCAGTGCTGTGGCAGGATTTTGGTTGTTCTGTGCCCTAGAATAAGGTGAACTTTTGAAATGAGTCTTTTGGAATTAATTACTTAGATGTTTATTTTTTTTGCACTATTTCAAAATTCACATTTCGTAAAGCTTTCAAGTATATTTCCTAAAGCTTCTGTGCCAGTATTGACAGAATGCAGTTTAGCACCTATAAAAGCCTGTAATTTTTCTGAGAGAATAAAATGTCCACTTTTTATGATGGGTAACATGAGGAAGTATTTGCTGCGTGGCCAGTCTGCACTGGGGATTTGTGGACAAGTGTTCAGATTAAAAACTAACCTGAGTTGTTTAATGACTCATGATGTCAGTTAAAATTTGTGCATTTCCCTGAAGTGCTTGCTCTTGCAATGGCAATTGAATGTTTATAAACAAATTTAAGCTGCCTTAAATATTTTTTCTTCTCTTGATACGCCTACTTTAAATAAGGAGAAAGCTTTCTAAGCTCATTGGCTGAGATCTTAGCTCTAGAAAATCTCAGTTCTGTGACTGTAAAATACCTTTCCCCGATGTACACAGTAAATGGGATGAAGAACGTTGCAGCAGTGTGCTTTTTTTTCTTGTTATGCACACGTTGGGTTATGTGGGAAAAGGTATGGAAAAACATCTTTACCACTAACACCATCACAGTGTTTCCTTTGTGCCACTCATTCAAATGCTGGACCATGGAGTTCCCCTTGCAAAGCACTTCCATTGATTTTAACGTGTGGCATTGTTTGAAAGTTATTCCGCTAGTACGGAATGCATTGGCTATGAAAAGTTGATCTTGTTATGCATTATTTAAAAAAAAAAAAAAAAGGCTAACTCAAGGAATGGTTTTGGCTGAAAACAACAACAAAAAAAAATACTGACAGAAGTATTTGGTGAAGCTGACTTTGCTCTCCTTTTGCCACACCTGGCTTTCTCCTGCCCTCTTGTTCCTTCAGTTTCACAAGGTACTGCATTGAATATAAGGCACATGTTAAACTGAACTGAGGAACTGATCTGTGTTTAAAAAATAACCCAGCAAAAGGAAGCATTTAAGACCAATCCCAGTCTGGTTCACCAGGAGACTATGAACAATTGTATCTGCTCAGTTAAGGGAACCGAAGAAGAGGAATTAAGTCATCTTAACCTGGTTAAGTCAACATTGCAACTGAGAAAAGCTTGCTAAACGCAGCCGGCGTTAGGAGGATTACATGCATTACTTTGATCAAGTGATGTTAATAGAGTTAGGCATGACATTAGTGTTGAATACACGAATGAAATCATTGCTGAATTCGGACGTGGCTTAGCCCAAAGACTGCTTCTGAATTCTGTGGCCAAGATAATGACTTGGTTTAGTCATAACCTTCTAGTCGTTGATTTTCATGTTTTATTGAAGTTTTACGAGTAACTGTGTTTTGTGTCCAGCAGGGTACAGAAATTTGTGTAAGTTTTCAAAGTGTGTTTTTTGGATAGGTCAATTGGAAGGATGTGTTAAAGCACTGCTATATGAAGAGCATGAATTTCCAGTTAGATTGGCTATCTTATTAGGTGTTGTACCAGCAAAAAATATTTTTTTCTCTTGCATGACTTCAGTGTGATCTGCAAATAGCACATAGCTCGTTATTTAATTGCATCTTTCTTGTCCTGTGAGCATTTTTTTTTCTGTGAGTAGGTTGTTTTTATTGAGTTGCCATATTCCTATTGTAAATTTTAGGCACTGTGAGAAATTGTCAATCCTTGAAAATAAAGCTTACATGTGATCCTGTTGTTCCTAATAGGAATTGTGGTAATGCAAGTCTAAGGGTATAACCTATAAGAGATTTTGCAGGCTGATGTGAGCTTTTTCCGCTGGTGCTTCATGCTGACTAGAAGAAGCTATAAATACCAGCTTGAAAGAAGTGCTGTGTCTGTGTTTACTTGCAGTCCAGTATGAAACACTTCTACCTGATCTTTGGAAGTGTTTTGAAATTGAAGAAGCAAGAAACCATGCGTGGCTCTGGGTTTGACTGAGTAATCTTACAGCTAGCATTGCAATGACATGGAAGGGGGGGGCAAAGAAACCAGGCTCTGCGGTGATCTGTAGTTTTCCACTTAGCTTGTGTTATGCTTGACGGTAGATGTTTATTGAAGATATCCTGCAAGAAACAGTTATTTTTGCTTGCTCGTAAATGAATCTGCATTTCCCCAAATCAAATTTTTAAAGATATTTTTTAGATTTGATATTTAATATATGTGAAGATGAAGTGCCACAACCTCAGTTGCTTTTGGTTAATTATTTTTCTGTAGCTTAATGTAAGTGAATAGTCTTTGAAAGGCAGCAGTGGAAGCATAATTCTAAAGTTGCGCTGTATCAGTCATAGCCGTTTCCATAAATTTAACTGTAGGGTCAGAGTAGACTGGTTAGAACTAATTTTAAAAAGAACTGATGTTTAATTTGCATAACCATTAGAAAAAAGGGTATCCTACCAAAAGGATGAGCAGTTATAACAAGGCATTTTGGTGATTTGAAACAGCTGATGCTAAACACATTGTTTTTTTTCATCTTAATTTAGAATGTCAAAATATCATTTTTTTTTAATAGGAAAGATTATTAGATGACATTTGCTATTTTGACTCTGTTGAGGAGTCAAGCTGAATTCTGACAATCAAAATACTCTGTAAAATGCCTGGCTTCGATCAGCGCAGTGTTAAGCCAGCAGTCTGTTTCATCAGCAGTTTGACGAACAGCAGTGGTCAGATCTGACAGCTTGTGACAGCATGTTGCTGCTTCTGCAGTAAAGTCCTTTCATTTACTAGCTGGTGCTTCTGCCAGATGGTCTGCCCAGTCCTGAGCTCAAGTGCTTTTGTGGTGTTTTCTTGTTTTTTTTTTGTCCAAAAACTGTTAGTTGCAATGATAAATGACTGATCAGCTGTTTTAAGTGGTAACCAATGATAAACAGTTCGTATGCTTCAAGCAACTTTTATATTACTGAAATAAAAATGAATTTAAAAATAAAAGACTTAAAAAAAAAAAGAAGAATCTGCTTCTTAAACAATTGAGTTGTTAAAACTGAAGTTTCATATTGATACGGTTATTTCACTTAACCTTTGAAAAAACATTCTTTGCTAAGCGTATTTATTTAACACCGGGTTTTCTACTGCTTACCGTTTAGGGTTTTTTCTTCTGTTATTAATGTAAGTAGACCAAAACCAAATCTTTTTTATGATTTTTTTTAGGCTAGTAAACAGGATTCTAATCAGGACGGACAGGTTTTTAGATTCTTCACCTAATGTGAAGAGTTGAGCAGCCCCTGTAACTTATCTATATTGAGCTGGGGCGTAACACCCAGCAGCTGTCTCTGGAGTGGAAGCAAATGCTAAGAGGTGGGCTGTTAGCTTGAAGATAATCGGTCGGTGCTGCTCAGAATTGTTTTCTTCCCACTCCTTTGTCTAAAACCGTGAAGAAGGGTGTGCCCTGGCAGGTGCCGAGCTATGGCTACCCCACTTCCCGGGCTGCCCTCTGCATGCCGCCGTTAGGTGCAGCAGCTGCAGCGCTGCCAGCAGCGCGTCCCTTCTCCCGCGCGGTGCCGAGGAAGGTGTACCAGCCGAGGCGTAGCTTTGGTTCTGAGAATGGTAGGGATGCGGAGTGCAGCATGAAGGTAACAGGCCAAGTCCTCATACAGGGATGAGGAGCAGATGAATAGGAAGCGTGGAAATCCTTTTCCCCTTGTGTGTACTTAACTTGATATTCCTGGAGGGTGTAGAGTGGAAAATGTCACAGTGGAAGCTTTGTGTTTTATCCTTCCAGCTCCTACTGTTATTAACTCTTCTTAGTCAAGAAGCAAAGATCCTTTAAAGTGTTTTGAAACCAGATTTTCTCTTGCATCTTACATTCTTCAACCCCCACCTCCAACTGCATAGTTCCCTGTAATTAACTCAGTGGTTTAGTAATTAGGCAATACAGGATAACTTTGTAGGGTAAATGCTCCGCTACGCAAGGCTTCAGTCCTGTAGAGAGTTCTAAAATGCCAAAGACACTGCAAGAGAGCAAAATACAGCAGTTTAATTTGCCAGAGGGAGCTTAACGTATACGCAGATGAATATGCAGAATTGTTTTCACAGCTCCCATGCGCTGTGTGAGCATGGCTGGTTCACTCAGCTCTGTTGGCGACTGTACTTACATTAGGTAACAGTGCAACACGAGCAAATCCTGAGTGAAGCAGTGGGTGTTGAGGGCCCGGTGTCGTGTGTATGTTTGCGTGTCTGTCTGTCTCTGCCAGTGAAGTGGGCAGGAATTCTGTCGAACAAAGGATTTGTTTGTCAGTAAGCGTGCCAGCACAGTTACTTGCTGGCTGATACAGTTTTTCTCTTGATTTGAGGTGGTATGTTTCCAGTATTGTGGTGATGTCTAAACTGTTGTACCCTGTCCCTTTTAATTAGAATTAACATAGGTTTCAGGCCACATTAGTAACAATACCCATATGGCTTCTGCTTCAGAGCTGACCAGCTTTGGTTACACTTGGTGTATGCAGCATACAGAACCATTATTTATTTCTGTTAAAGAATTAATCTCATGTTGATCAAACTATGCTGTTTCTTCAAGTTAAGTTTTCATGTTCCACTCGCATGTTTGACCCATCTTGTTGTGCCCTCTAGGCCTCCTTTTGAGTTTTGAGGAAGAGAAGACATTTTGCAGTTCTTCGGAAGGCTGATGCACAGAAAGCTTCAGTGACTTTTGTTTCTGCTGAAGGTTCTCTTGAACCTTGTTTGACGACCAGCTTGTAGTTGTTCAGCTACGTGCATGGGTGATGTTTCTTTGTGTACTGCACGCTCGTAGGGAGAATAGTGATTAACAAGGAAGAGGGATACAGAGAAGATGGAGATAAGGGAAGAAACATGTTTTGGGTAGCCTGAAGTAGACTGGACTTGTTCCTTGGGATATTTTTTTTCCTCTCCTTCCACTTGCATTTCTTTCAGCCTCTTCAGAGCCACAAACTATACACACAGTCCAAGCAGTCACTGTTCTTTGATGTTTTAATTCAAAGGCATGTGTATGTAGGATCACGTAGTCCATTTCTGTAGCGAACTGCATTCAGTGGTTCTAAAGTCTGACTGCGTGGCAAGTGAGTTTCTAGAAACATTCAAATTAGTGGGATCCATTTTAAGTGTCACTGCACTTGAAGTAAGCAAGTGTTCACTTTTCCAGATATGATTAGCACATTACACCAAAGTAATTAATGGATATCTGGTTGTTTTTTGTAGAGACATTCCCTGAGAAAACATTAAAGGAGGTCTTTCCCATTGTAGCATAATTTCTTTTTTGTGAACATTGTTGAAAATCCTTTTTTTTGTTCGACACAAGTAAAACAATTGGATATAGCAATGTTGTAGTCTGTGGCATCAGTGCTTTGGAATACTGTAAAGGAACCTGTGTCTCGATGTTGAAAATGTTTTTACTGCCTGACTCAAAACAGGTCTTATATCAGAAATTGGAAGATAAATGTCAGCTTTGAAAGAGTGATTGAAAATGATGGGACTCTGTCATGACACTGGTTTTAGTAAGATGTGTCCACAGAGCTATTACCAGTAACTTGGGAATTTTTCATTCACGTGTTGAAAAACAACAGCTGTTCTATCCCTGTGAACAAAAGAGCACACTTCCTTTCCTGAAAGGACGCAATAAAAGCTAAAGATACTGATTCTAGCTGTATAGATGTTTCTGTAGATAGTGTTAAAGCAAACCTAATTTTGTTTGTTGTCCTAAATGGTATAACAGCTCATGATTAAGTGGTCCATGGCACCCAGAGGTGATTTATTGGCACTAATCTGCTGCTGTGATCCATATAACAGAGATGTGATTCACATTATGAACAGTGAATAAATGGCTTGGTTCTGTTTTGCTTCTTGTTTTAAACTACCGTTTGAAACTGCTGTCTTATCTGAAATCCAGATTAACTTTTCAGTCTTACATACACATGGCTGAGGCTGTGCTGAATTGATACCCCATCTTCCTGTTTTGAAGTGTAATTTATTTTTCTTTGCTCTGCATAGACATTCATTCCTTTCCCTTTTCAAAAGAAACAGTCCATTTTGAATAGTTTTCTTGCATAACATATTTGTTAGATTTTTTTCCTCCTAAAAGTGAGACATGCAGGGGAGAGTAGTGCTCTTAATGGTTACGAATCCTTAGTGATAATAAAATGCGTTGGTTTATTTTGAGTTTTTTTGAACTTATTTGTAATTTTGACAAGCATCTGGTATACGGTCTTATTGAATGCCCTCCAAATATAAATAAGGCATTTATCAGGTTATCTATTGAAAACGTGTGCTTTTTCCACTGTCTTCTACCTTGGAAAGCGTTCTTGCCTGCAAATAGCTGCTGTCTTTCTTGTTTTGCTAGTATTTTTAGCATGACTCACGTCCCTGGCTCTTACTTTCTTACATCTGTGAATGGCAGGCAGTGCCCCATCAGTATGTACAGAGTGCCAACTCTTGAAATTTCGGCTTTGAAGCTTTCAGGGATGAGAGGTTAAGCATGACCCATAGTTTATGCTATTTGGAGATGATCTTTATAAAACTGACAACCCTGTGCATTTTGTAAAAATCCCTGGCATTAGTTCTGGTTTTGCATCGCAGCTCACCCCTCAGAGCCACATGCAGCGTCCCACAGTATAATACCCTTTACGCCATCCCTGGAGTATTTGTACTCTTTCAGATATCTGTTTGTGTGTAAACAGCTGTCAATGCTGTACATATGAAAAAAGGAACCGCTGCTAATCAGCAGAGGCTCTTACAGCTGATTAATATTGTAGAGCTTATTTGCCTTAGGAACACAGAATTCAAAGGAGTGATGTACGTCCACTTGCATCTCTCCTAAGTTCAGAGGAAGAGTTCTTGAAGAGAAGTCTGCATTATTTGAATAATTGCAAGGTTGTCTTGTCTTTCAGAGAAAGTCACTTTCTTAAGTTGCTGCTCCTTACATATCAATCTGCATCTTCAGGGGAGCTTGTTATCACAAGCATTTGAGCTGCCTCTTTTTTTTTTTTTNAAAACTGTTCACCAGCATTCGTTTGATCTTTTCTTTGTTACTCTTCCTGGCTGCCGTAATCTAAAGGAAGCCTGCGCAGTGCTTACTGATTGATCAGTATTGGTGCTGTTTCTTTGCAGTTGTTCTGAAAATTCATCATCTTTGTGTGTTGACAGGGAAAATGCGGAGGTTGCTTTAAGAAGTGGTAAAGGAGGGATATATTTGTCATGTCCACATCTGCGTGAGTGTGAGAGGCTCCAAAATATGTGCTTATTAGGAAATATTTCTAGAAAATTCTCTTCTAGAAAATACTTCTTTGGAAAGAATGTTGGATTTTTGCTGGTGTTTGTGGTGGCTGAGTTGTTGGTGCGAGACGGGGTACGGGACCAGACAGATTACTGGGGAGGCATGGAATCACAGGTGAAGTGACTTGCATCTGGAACTGCAGGATAGCACTAGGGGTGGGGGCTAAAACTAATCTTCCGCAGGAGTCTGAATTTTTTAAGTAATTACCATTTTCAGTTACAGTTCAGGTTCTGTTAAAAGATAACTTTTCAATGAAGACTGTCATTTCTCGAAACAGGCATTTATTACTGGCATTACTTGATTTCTCACTTAAAATGCAGCTTTCTTCTGTGTTGTATTGCTAGTGCTGAAGCAAGATGTAAAAAGCCTCGTCACAAAACACTTTGGGATACCCCAGCTTTTGATTTAGAAGGGGATTAAGTAAAATCATGGGAGGAAAGCTAATTTTTGACAATGAAATAAGAGGACACCATGTCTGACTCGGGAAGCCTCGGAGCCCTGAGTGTTTAGGGGTCGTCGTCTGGGTCTGTTGGCCCCGTCGAGCTCTTTCCAGGCACTGGCTGCTGCGCTCTCTGGAGGAAGCACAGTGACGCTGCTGGACCTTTTGATTATGTGGGTGCAGCTCTTTGCACGCTTTGTGTTCTTGTTCCATATCGAAGCATTGAACTCGATGTGTGGTCTGTGCTTTCTTTGCTGTGTGTATGCGTATGCAGCAGCGGTGCTAAACTTCGGGCAGCCGAGACTGCGGACACTTCTGACTGGCAGTCAGCGAGGGCCTGTCCCGACTGCAGCTTAAACGTGCGAGGTGAGCGTGAGCGTCGGCGCGGCCACGCTCCCCTGCCGTGGCCGCGTTGGGTTCGTTGCAGGACTCAGGCCTGAGGAGACCAGAAACAGGCAGGTGGGGCACGAGCAGGGGCTTGAGGCACCGGGGAAGCACGTACGGAGTGCTCTTTCCCCAAGCTTCATAAAAGCGGGAGCCCCGCAGCAGCAGTAGAGCCTGCCTAGGTCTGTGCCGCCGTTGTGTCTGCATCAGGCCACAAGATGGGCAGAAATTTAGGATGCTGTTCTGCCCGGCCTCGCACGTGGGCTGCAGCTCCCCGCAGCATCTCCCCGTGTCCCCGCTGAGCCTCATGCTGCTGTGGCAGAGACCTGAAGAGCTTCTGTGCTGCGTGTAGCTGCCAGGCAGGAAATCAGGAATATTACTATAGTTGTATCCTCTAAGCAGAGACAGAATACTAGATGAGGTTGTATCTGAGATTTGAGACTATTAATAAAGAATATCCTGTGGTAATAGGACTTCAGCAGCTGTAACGCAGTACGCTGTTGTCAGCATTGTAGTAGTTAAGCTTCCCTGCGAAGTTAATAAGAATTATACGTCATCTTTTCACCAGCAGTCATACTAAGCTGAAACTGATACTAAATATACTTTGTACTTTCATGCTGGTTGCTTGACAGAGTGAGTTATTTCTTTGAATTACCCCTTACATCAGGATAAGGCACCCAGAAACTTGCGTCCTCTGTTCCCGACATGAAGTGTGCGCTGAGGTAATCTGTGGAACAGTTGTGAATAGTAAATAAAGTGAATATGTAGAAAATATTCAGTAGTTCGTTACCATCACAGACATTTGTGAAGCATTCTATCTTTCTTGATTTAAGAAAGCATCTTTATTACTAAATTCTCTTTCGTTTGTTCATCACAAAACCTTACTCAAATTCAGGGTAAGGACTTGGTACTCAGAAATGCATAGGGGAAAAGATAGTTAACTTTTTAACCATTGTGTCAGCAGTCAACTCTTTTCAAATAAGGATCTCTACAGCACCCTTTTCCTATTTTTGTGCAGAGATCTCCTCTCACAACTGTAGCAGCCTGAACTGTCTGAAGTTTCTCAGTTTAACTTTTTGAGCCCAGTGTAATTGTCAGGAAATTGTGTGAATTAGTGCTTCTGCTACTCAGGAAAGTTCAAAATTGAAATTATTGGAAAAACTTTTGTTATTGCTGTGTGTGACTGCTGTGGCTACATGTGGCTGTTGAAAGACTTTGTATGTCCGTTACCTGAAAGTGTCTTGTTTAAAAGAGCTGCTTTGGAAAACAGATAAAACTGCTAAAACAGTTGTATGCTTGCTGCTGTTTGGTATGTGAGCACTGCTTTAAAAAATTTGAAATAAATAAAATTCAACTATGGTAAGTTTCTTATGATGACATCAAAGCACACTGTAGGAGGAAAAGAGGCTTTTCTCTTGCTTGGAGACTAAAATGATTTAGGGCTTGACAGATCTTTGGGGCTCTGAAGAACTAATTTTTAATGCCCGATTTCTTAAAATATTTTTCCACGTATAAAATGCTATATAAGTGCATGTGAGGAGTTGGTGTAATTAAACAATGTATGCAATATATGGCATATTGGAAAATAGTGAAAATTATAATGATATATTAGTCTGTAGTATTTTTATGCAATTAGACTGATAAACTCATGCTAGAAATACAGTTCTGTCTTAGGTTCCTCAAAGAATTGTATTGTATTTCCCAAAAATTCAAGGAAAGTAAATTTTGATGCATCTTTGATTTGCCTTGACATATCTTTGGGCAGGAAAAATAAGCTTAATTTATTAATATCGATTAAGGCATTTCATTTCAGTATTTTCTATTCGTCCAAGCATTAAAATCTGTATCAATTTTACATCTTGATTCCAAACTATTCGTATTTTCTAGTGATGTGATGTTCACTTAACAGTTTTTTTCCCTGTGGCTGTCTGTTTTTCTCTATAGGAATGTTGCAGACCTGTTGTATTTGAATAAATTTTAAAAGGAAAAGGGAAAAACTCTGAAATACTTTTGCCATTTGTATGGGTCCACGTGTTTTTAAACCCGTAACACATTTCAAAGCCTTTCAGATTTTCTGTGTAGTATATTGAGAATTTGAATGAAAGCTTGTGTTGCTAGGAAGAGGGAAGGGAAAGAGTGAAGCTCGTTTTACTTTTTGTTGGCCGTTTTTTGAAGTATATCGTGACTACTCGGAAATTTGCATAAAAATAAAATAACTTGATTTTTATCTTGTAGTCTCCCACAAAAGCTGTATATAATGCTAGACACTGGAACCAGCCAGAATCAGAGGCTCTGCCAGCACCACCGGTTTTGAAAACTCCCAGTGTCCCAGTAAGTACACTGTTTGTTTTTTCTCAAGTTTAGTAAATCTCCTGTTAAGATTCACTGGTATTCTTTGAAACCAACAGAAGTTATTGATATTTGGTAATGTCACAGTAATTCCAAATGAAGTCCACTTTGTGATGTGAGCCACTAGATATTTGACAGGAAAGAAGTTGTCAGTGGAAATAGTCTAGAATGAGATCTTCCGTATCGTTTCAATTTGCAGATACCTAAAAATACTCTGAGTTGTGTTCCCGAGCCTGCTGAAGTTAAGCTTTCTAACAAAGGACTCCATTTCATCTTCTATGAGAACCCCAAGAATTAACTTGCTAATACCCATAAAAATCAGCAATTTGTAGGTCAAAACCAAAAAATTTATAAAGAAATTTAATTTATCTTTCCTTTATAATGGAGTAAAGTATTGTTAATTGCTGACTAGAGCCTTTAGGCAGTATGAAATAAATGAAATTTTCTTCATATACCTAGAAAGACCAATATTAACGTGTCAGATATAAGCACGTATACAAGAAGTTAGCAGGAGGTGAAAACAGTTCTTAAAGAAAGTTCAAAAACCAGTGTTTGTTCAGAGCTTTGAGGTAATTATTTTTTAATTATTTTTAGACTCTGAGAATCCAGGGTCTTGGGCTTAAATCTGTGTAAGAGCTGTTATGGATTATGCCAAGAGGACATTGTACCTTGTCAGTAAACTTCATTTCATTTGGTGTGTTACTTGCCTGAGAACAGAAAATCAGGATGCGGTTATTCTAGCACTGGTGTATCTTCAGCTTTTGTTGTTGTCACCAGTTTCAGTTTTGTTTTGTTTTTTAATTCCACCTGCGTGTGTGTTTTGTTCTGATAATAGCTCTTTGATTTACGTGTTGTTTTTTTTTTATTGTTGGATGTCCTCACTATTCAGAACGGCCTTCCTTCAGTGTTAACTGCACTGCCTGGAAAACACAGATGACTCGTATTAAAATAACTATTAACAGTAGCGTTTGAGGAGAGAGCAGAATTTTCAGCCCTGGGTTTTTCCTTTAAAAATAAAATAAAATAAAAAGATACTAACCCCCTTTCTTGATTTAAAGTGTGTACATTTGAACTGAAGCTTTTATTGCTCGCTGAATCTTTGTATTGATACTGACTTTTATGGAGTACTTTGATAGCAAAGTTGAAGGCAGATTTTGTCTCAGTCTTCTCAGACGGTTTTTGAATATATTCTCTTCAGATTAGTATAATGTTTGGATCATCCATATTCAAACAAGCCATTTTATCTTTTGTCAAACTTCCACTTTGGAACCGTCAATATATTAACTCAGTAACAGGGCAGAGGTTTGGCTGAACAGGTTAGTTAGGGGAACCTGTTTGTAGGTGCGCCTGATGTTATGACGTATACCTGAAGTTACTTCCGTCACATTTTTTAACCTTGATTTGTGTATGATTAAGATTTAAGAGTAGCGAGAAATGAGCGAGGTTCCAAATGTTCAGCAGTAATTACTGCACAGATGATCCTGCCTCTTCAATTTCTGTAGATACTTGTTAGCTGCAGATATGGATAAACTTGTTTTAGATTTGTGGTGAGAAACTGTAACATGCAGACTGCTTGTGCCAAGTACTCTTTCTTATGGCCTCTCCAAACTCCCTTGGAATTTACTTTGAAGGGGAAGCCATTAACCGAGACTTGGGTGAGATCATTCTGCTTCTGTGGATCTACTGCTTTCATAAACTGATAAGATCAGAGTCCTCCAAGAAGTGGTCTAAGCCAGCTTTTCAGGGTGGTTTATCATCCTTTTGCCACTGGAGCCTGAGTGAGCAAATACTGAAGTGCTGCACACTGACGGAGGCAGTGTGTAATGAATACTGTGTTAGTATACCAGGTGGTTTTGGCTTATGTTTTAATTTTGACTGTTAACGTACAGTGCACAACAAGAAGGCTTTCTTCTCCAATATTCCCTGGAGTGTGTAACAATTAGTGCATATTCTGTGCCTGCATTGAGTTCTTTACTACCTATTGTATGTTCCAAATAGGTTTTGCTGTAGTTCATGCTGTAGTATGTTTTTCTTAACAACAACAACAACAACAAAAATAGTAACACAAGTATGTATAAGGCCCGTGTATGGACAATACCTTACAAGANGCATATTCTGTGCCTGCATTGAGTTCTTTACTACCTATTGTATGTTCCAAATAGGTTTTGCTGTAGTTCATGCTGTAGTATGTTTTTCTTAACAACAACAACAAAAAAAATAGTAACACAAGTATGTATAAGGCCTGTGTATGGACAATACCTTACAAGAGCATACCCTACCTGTTTGAGGCTTTCACCATGCTTCTCTTACTTGTGTGGCAATTTTTTATGGTACTACAAAAATTATGTTGGTAGTCTTCTACCTGCAGACAAAATACATTTTGGACTGTCAGGTTGGTAAGGTCAGTTTCTGATAGCTGTACCCTGAGTACAACAGTGCAGTAGCCTCCAGTAGTTAGAAATCAGAGCAGTAGGCAGAGTTTTTCAGCTCAAGATGTGTTGAGACAGAGATTGCTCAGTGCTGTGATTGTATCCAGACCAGTGTGCTTAATGATGGTTCACTGTAGCCACCAACTCAATCAGTCCTGGAAGCTCCAGTGAAAGGGGGTAAGATACCTGTAAGTATCAACAAATACTTGTTTTTAAACCCTCAACTTGGTTGTTTTACTTACCCTAAATCTTAAAGAACTAGTGTAAAGGATTTTTTTTTTTTCAGTTTCAGAATTCACTGGAGCATTCCTGACTACTTAAAACTGTTTTTTATACTTACAAATGCATGTAATTTCTGAAATTACTAATTTTTTTTTAAGAGTAGGCACATTATCACACAGCTTAGGCACATCTTGGTAGTGTAAGGCAAGGACTAAATAGTCCCAAAATGTGAGTTTGACAATTGCACACCTGTACTGTTTCCTGATGTATTTAGTGTATGTTTACATGCTCAAAACATCTGCCCATTTTAGCACTTTCTTATTAATAGGTAAGGCTATCTTCAAAGGAGGCAATTCATAAAGATGATGGAGTTTTTAAGGCTCCTGCACCACCTCCCAAAGTGATTAAAACTGTGACAATACCTACTCAGCCCTATCAAGAGATAGTAACTGCATTGAAATGTAGGAAAGAAGACAAAGAAGTAAGTATTCTTAACAAATTTTTAAGATAAAGAATTTTTGGTAATTCTAAGTGCTGAAGGAACAGTGTCAAAATGAAATTTGGCTTTCCTGTTAAAAGATAATTTTTTTTTTTTTTAGTCTAAACAGTTGAATGGCCTTCATTGACTTGTTAAAGTTTCCTTGCTCTCAAAGCTGAATAGATTTAGAACTGTGCTTGTCAAGTTTATAATCAATCCCAAGAGCGACTTACCTAGGTCAAAATATTTGTCTCTTCCAGTTATACACTGTTGTTCAGCATGTAAAGCACTTCAATGATGTAGTGGAATTTGGTGAAAATCAAGAGTTCACAGATGATATTGAGTACTTGCTAAGTGGATTGAAGAGCAATCAGCCCCTAAACACACGTTGCCTTAGGTAAGATATCTTAATATAAAACACTCAACTTACATTTAAAAGAGCAATTGAATGAAATAAATATCAATTAAAGAAGTGGCCAAACTTTT
>VXAL01016723.1:26759-32461 GCA_013399475.1 Chauna torquata
AAAATGATGCTATGACCTAGCTATACTATGGACTAGTACAGCAATAACAACAAAAATGCCTGAGAAAATCATTGCAACCTTAGGTGACAAAAATAGAGAATAGTCATGAACAACCTAAAGCCCAGAAGTGGCAGTTTAATAGCATGCCTCATTTCAGCCTGTAGCCTAACAAAAGCAGACTCTAAAAGGAAATATCAGACTTCGATAAGACCCCATATAATTGTATAGGTTGGGTCTTATCATTAGCAAATTTAGTCTTCTTCAGATTAACAGTTCTGGGTGTAACAAAACCTTGCGCATGAGGTACAGATTTAGGAGATTTTTTCTCCCTTCATATAAATTTATTTTGTACTCGTTGGAAGTTGACTCATTAGCACTTGTTGTGTTTTAGCCTTCTATTTGATGCTGAGAGAGCAGCCTTTTCAGTGTTTTACAACTCAACAAAACACTAAGCATGTGCTTAACATTAAACTTGCACTGCAGTTTCTTCAAGGTAAATGGGATGCAAATGAACACTTGGTTGTTTTGCTTGATACGGATGATCTCTGCGCCTCTGAACTGTTCTGTTGCCAGTTGCCACTTACAACTGAGAAAGAGATGTCAGTTTTATAGAATATGGATTGGATCCTTTTAAACTAATCCCAGCAAAAAGGAAATACTTCATTGGGAGGAGGAAATATGCCTGATAATGCCACCTCTGCAAGCTTCTTGGATGGGCGGAAGAAAATGGGGGAGAAGCCCAAGGCACTCTAGCTGACAGTGTAGCCACATAGCTTGTATTTTACTTTCATAATCATTTACAAAAACCAGAAAAATGAACAGCACTGAGCAGCTTGTGTTCCTATCATAACATATAACCTCTCCGTACTTCATGTACAATAATACCTCCATGAAAATCAAGCCGCATTACTTCTGCTTCTTTGTACAACACTTTGCATGACTAAGAGCAGCAAGTGACAACGTTCTCCAGTAACTGAGATTGATTATTGGTGCTTCAGCACATCCATAGTCATGATGCATGCAGCACAGAGAGATGGAATTATTTTCATACACTACCTTGATTGGTAGAACAGACTTTTTTCTAAGTAAACTGAATATGTATAGGATGTTTGCAATATGCTCTAGAGGAATGAGTATTGTGCTAGCTGTCAAAAGGTCTCTAGCTATATACTACTGGCTTGCATGTCTCTGAGTGAGTCATGAATTCTGACTGCATTTGCTACTGTTTAGTGGTCAGCACTAAAAGGACCCTACATTTACCAGTGGTTACCACTCTGTGGTACCTGAGATACTTGGTTTGCTGTTAATAATAGTGAGAAAATGAAATAAGCATGAGAATTGAGTGTGGTACATGGTGGAAAGCATGGCCATGATGAGTTTGGATTTTGTTTCAGTAACATTGGTTTTATGACTATTTAACCATACTGATTTCAAAAGACATGCTGCAGATTGTTACTAATGAAGTGGCTGTGGAGCGTGGACCTCTTTGTCTGTTTAGAGCAACAGGAAACAGTGCACATTCTTTACCAGAAAAACCGGCTTAGCAATTTTTTCTTTTCTTTCACAGCATGTTAGACAAAACTTTTTTTTTTTTCATGTTGTTTACAACAATCTCAAAGGACTTAATATTTCAAAAAAGCCTCTGTTATACCATAAAATCCTGAAGTTACAAAAATATCAGAGATACTAGCATTTCATATTGGGTAACTTTGAATTTGGTGAATAACACAACTATTTTGAAGTGCAGGTGACATTTCTAATTCAGAATCATCACATCCTGCTGGAAGAAAGGATTAATTTACCTTTTCTAACAGGCATGTCAATAGCCTTTGCTATTCTCCCTGTACTTAGCAATACTGTCTAACTGTGGTATTACAGCAACAACAAAAGTTAGTGTTGCAGTAAATTTCATTTGATCAAATAGGTAAACAGTACTTTAAAGTTGTGGAAGTAGACAGTGCACTGTAAACTCCTTAATGATTAAGGAGTAATTAAGAAGTGATTAATTAAATACTTTTAAAAGTGAAATATGGTGGTGAATTGCTCAGCAACAGAAAAAGAAGTAATATACCTACATCATACTAAATTTTTCTGTATTGGAATTAGTACACCAAATTGTGGATTGTTGAATAAGCATTTACATTATCCATTTTCAGGTTATTTCATGTTTCTCTAGATACTAAGCTCCACATAACGCAACAAGGAAGATTAGAGAGGAAGTATGAAAAACAATATTATAATCACCATGCTACACCATATTACACCATACTACAGTTTATAAAATAATACACCAATTGGAGAGTGAAATACAATGCAACACGGTATCGTAATTGGAATAGGTTTTCCATTGGACTAAGGGGCATTATAGCTCCCTCTTCATAACTTTTACATATCACAAGATTATACTGAATGTGGAACTCTTGGCAGAAATGCTGCAATCTTTCCTATCTATCTTACTTTAAATTTTACCTCATGTATCTCAACAAAAGATACAGAAATTGAAAGCCCTTCCAAATAAAGGGTTGTGTATACTAGTAGAAGAAGGAGAACGAAAAATTCTTCTTCAGTAGTGAACAGGAAAGAATAAAAGTCTTTCAATTACTGTACACACATATACATACACAGCAGCATGTAACTCATTTAGCATAGGTTACCAAAAAATCCATGAAATTACAGCAATTTTCATTAAACTGTTGACATCAGTGGAGGCACTTTCAATTTAGTCCAATGTGGGAATACAGAATGAGATTCAAATTTACCTTTCAGGAAACATTATAAGAAAAGTCTTTGCAGTGTTTCCCCAAAGGCCAGGGTCAACTTTTCAAAAGCAGCCTTTGATTCTGGATGCTCAGCCTGAGACAGCTCTTTTGAAAATTTTGCCACGGATGTAAAATCCTTAATCCCTTTATGTTAGGCAGCTATCAACTAGAGAATTTTACTATTGGGATGGGGTGGGGGCTTGTTGCCTTCTACAGCTGACATAAAGTGGCACCTAGTCCGTCAGGAGCAAGGCAGCTAACATGGGCATTGGGTATTAAACATATATCTTTGGACACCTGCTTTTGCTCAGCTCAGCTCAGCTCCCATTTTCTCTCATGCCTTTGTTTTTATTTTCTCTTCATCTTGTACAGAGATGGCCCACGGCAGTTCTTTGCAGCCATATATAACCTGAGAATGAAGGAATTAGAGTTCTTTGTACAAGCCTCTGTGACCCTGTGCCAGACTGGAAGGTGAGCCCTTCCAATGTTCTAAGGATCTTGAAGTCTAAACCCTGAGTGAGACCATGGTTTTGTGGGAGAAGGCCTCTAAATTAAGGTAGATGCTCTGATAGCTTCTGTCTTTACATGTAGAATGGTATGTTGATCAGGTACACAGAAGGAAATTGAGGTACTGGCACTATACTAAAAGTTCAAATTTCACAGCTCTTACTTTCTAAAACACATTTGTATTTTCCAAAACTGAGTAACAGAAGTTAAGATTCTGCTGTTCCTTACGGAAAGAGGACAGATTTCTCATTCACTTTTCCTTAACCATTGTGGAAAATATTGCCAGAACTCCTACCAGCTCTTTTGTTTAAAAGATTATTGTTGTTGCATTTCAAGCCAGCCCATTCTCTTTCCCAAGTCATTCACATGTCTTCCTTACTTCCCGTCACTAATTCTCTTTCCTTCAGTCTCCTTTTGTGTCCCTCTGGAAAATTCCATTCTTTTTTCCTGCTACCCGGAACTGGAAGTCACTCTAAGTTTGAAAGCCACACAAATGTAGATGGATGCAGGAAGTGAAAAATATTACTACACTCAAAGGTAACAGCTGAAAGGTGAGAGCAAAAGATAACTCCCAAGATGTTTAGCTTCAGGTTTATGGAAGATGAGGAAGAATGGAAACTAAGAGCAAACAGAAAAGCAAAGCATTAAACTGCAGAGAAAGGCAGGAGTACACATGTTGCAAAAGGTTGGATGTTGTCTGTAAATAAATGCTGCTTTCTTAAAAATCATTAGTCATATTGAACACTCAGATATTAGATTAATACTTTCCATAGTCAGATTATTACAGGATTCACAAATGCATTGGTAAAATGAGACATGCCAAGTGCTCTGGCTGTCATTAGGGCTACTTTTGTACTCTTCCTTCTCTGCTAGATTAGCCATCTAGCCACATCTCTAGACCCTAAGCATTGCGTATTGCAATAATACATTGGGTTGTGTCTTTCTAATCTTTTCAGTTGGTTTACATTGGTCTTGGCTCTGAAACATCCCCTTCTATGAGTATTCATGTATATATATATACATATATCACTAATAGAACGCAGAGAGACTATTTAGTACATTGGGGTGTCTTGTGGGCACACTGTATCCTGCCACATTTAGCACAAGATTCACATTTTGTATGCCTCTCCTTTTAATCACAGTATTAACATTAAATCATGAGACTCTACATTAAGAATGTATTGACCCTGGATTTGGCACTTCACTTTGTCAAGGTACACTGACATTACTTGAGTTTTCAAACTTGATACCATGTTTACTCCAATGTTACCCTATTGTCATCAATCAGGAAGTCCTTTCCAAACATCCAGGAGCATCCTTTTCTTATCAGAACACTTGTCCTGAGCTACAATCACAATGTCTGGAAGTGGTAAGTAACTGTTGCCTTTTGCTGTAGAATAAATTTCCTTCCTCCTTCAAAAAATCCTATATTCTTATAGAGGGAGTAAATTTAGCTTAGTTCTCCATTTGTTTTCCAGCAGCAAAACAAATGACCTTCCTTTAATTACATTTACAGTAAAAATATAGCTTTTACAGTATTTGAGGAAAGTGACTGGTTGTTTTATTTATGAATATTGACTTCTGCATAAAGATAGTATTTCTGCTTTACTCTTACTTTTTTTGGTGAATGAGCACAACAGGCACTGCATAAAATACTGCAGAGGGTATAACAAAGACCTCGTTGTACCATTTAGCAACACAGTGCCAACGCGAATGAGAACAGAACAGTTCTCTCTAAGGGTTAGTTCTTACTCACATTGATGTCTACTGGAGTTTTATCATCAGAAATCAGCAGGCTTTCGATCAGGGTTTTTAGCAGTAAGCTTTGGAGTTCTAAACTCACTGTAAGCAGTGAGAAAAAAAATCCTCCAAAACTTATTGACATGCCAGAGCTGTGACTCCTACTCTTTTCTTTTTGACCACTTTCAGGTGCTTCAAGTGTTTTGCTTTGCATTTCTTTAAATACTAAAAATATTATGCTTGCTTTTTTCATCTTTTTTAGATGTTAAGTCCTTGGTGTTTCCCCAAAAAGCGGAAACAGCTAGAAAGCAGCTGCCCCAACAGTGTACCTGAAAGAAACGTTCCTAGGGTAGATACAATGTTTTGCTCCTGTGGTTTGCAGCTGCCAATGAGACGCTAGGGAGTGCTATATGTGCTGTTTTTCCTCTGTCGTTCGTATCTGCCCACTAGAAACTNAGCCATTCTCACACATTTCCCTTAAACACAAAGAAGCAAGAAAGACCTGCAGGGATTTTAATTTGATCAGTTTTATACATTCTAAGAAAAATGCTGCACATATTAGTTTTGCCTTTCCTAAGGAGTAGTCAAAATTGAATAGGATCAAAGTTAATTATAGAGCTAAATCAAGTTACTTTTATTTGGGGGAAAAATGCACAAGGGATAAAGTAGGCAAAAATCCCAAACTGCAGATAAATA
>VXAL01016725.1:2383-13064 GCA_013399475.1 Chauna torquata
TTTAGTAGGGTAGGACTGGACTGTGTTTTGCTTTTGAGAGGTCAAAAGGAAAGACGAAAAGATGGTCTGTTTCAAATGCACCTCAGAGGTCACCCAAAATAAATCGTAAAAGTCTGAGATATACTCTTTCTTCTTGTTCTCTCTGCTAGGCATTTGAAAGGTAAATATTAATACTGAAATTATTTTTGCCAGAATCTCTAAAGACAGATTCGCCAGATCACAGAATCATGCTTCGATTTCATTTGTGTTAATGGTCCACAATACAATCAACCATATGCTTCTTGAAATCTGTTCTAGGTAGGGTTCCACAGATGTAGACTGTCCCTTTCACTGGCTTTGAAGGAACATTGTTTTCCTCATTTTTATCTTTTGGGGAAGAAATGCTGCAGGAGGCTGTAGATTGTCATTCTTCTCTATAGATCTGTTCACTGACAATCACATCAAACACAAGCTGCTTCATCTGCTCTTTCAGAGCTCCACAACCTATCCCCACCCTACTAAACACATTCCCAGTTATCAAGAGGATGACTCCCATTTCTATCTGGCCTATGACAGCAGCCTCAAATTGCTCAGTTTCATGTCAGCATTTTCACTCTTTCTCTGCTGCTTTTCAAGCTTGGCAGGAGCTTATTAACACTTCAGAAAGTCTATCTTTTAATCCTCCTGCCAATTCCTCATTAAGAAACACTCTTTTGCCAAGATGGCTTAAAACAGTCCAAACCACGTGCTTGACAGCGGTTAGAATATTCATGTCTTTTGTTTTATGCTTCAGCAGTAAGGAGCCTAGAGGAGGAACTGTCTTTTTGTTCTTCATGCAGCACCAGCCATATCACAATTCTGATCTGCAGCATGGTTTTGCAGTGAGGGTTTGCACTAGCACATCTGCAACAAATGCGGAAAGAGTATAGGCCAGGCCACAGAGTAACTCCTCTACACCAGCCCCTTCATGACTCACCTTGCAATGAAGTTACTACAAACACAAATCAAGCGCAAGGAGCTTAGGCAGGTGTGTAATGCCTGAAAACGTGTGCCTTCAGCTTTCAGAACTGCTTTCTGCACTGCCAAATATTTTAGCACAACCTTCTGAAGACAAGTCCTTTACTTAATATTTAAGCCATTCTTCTCATTCCTAGATAAAGGATAATAAAGAAATGGATCACAGCAACCTAAGGAACCCCATGCACCCACGCTCCAAAACTCCAAAGGCCAGATGAAATGGACCGAAGCCATCCAGCAGATACGAAAGCTATCTTAACATTGGAAGTATGGAAACGGAAAAGCACTCACAAATAAAAGTCATCAAGTGGAACGTGCATCTTCAAAAGCATACATTGGAAGTGACTCAAACTCTTCATTATGACTACAACTCTTCCTCCAGAATAAACGTGAAAATATTGCTTAAGTTTGTACTAAAAAAGGTAATTTTTATCCACACACACAAAAAATTCTTATTCTATGGACATCCTATCTATATTTTCTTATTTATTTTACGCTAAAAAGTTCAGTCACTTGTGAGGCAAAAAGAACATCTCCTTTTTACCACAGAAACTCATCACAAAACCAAAAGAGTCTCTTCCCCCTTTCTGAATTCTGCAAATATATTTTAATAAACTTACATTTCCATCTCTTGAATGCCCTTAGTTACCAATTCTTGTTTCTTGCTATGCTTACTTATATTCCTGAACATATATTTGGGACAACTGAGTATCTTAATCCACTAAAGCCTGAATGTATGACAAATGTGAGATCATCAGAGTACTGAAATGATGTTGTCTATTACATGAACTCCTGAAGAAAATAGTCATGAAAGACTATGTGTTAGAAAGATACTACTACTTACACAGATAAATTTATCAGTAAATATTTTACTCAAGCAATAAAAAAAAGTTTTTGAAGAATAGCAAGCCTGAGATTCTTTCTGTCACGAAATCCTACCATTCACCAAATGGCAAGTAAATGTGAAGTCTGATATTACACATATATTGACCTTCCTTATAATAGTATCATCTAACACTCAAAATATCTGTACTCAACACATTGGTGGAGTTCTCACGTAAAACATCTACAGGAAACTTGATTTTCTGGGATCAAACATACAGATTTTAAACAGTAAAAGTGCTTAAGTTTGATCTTACAAAGAATGTACCAGCGTAGCTGAACACACACACACACACACAAAAAGCAGGGAAGAAAAGCTTATATTTTTAAAAGTTTCAGCCAACATTACTAGCAGTGTCCAGCATATCTGTCTAAACATCTGGAGAAAAATCCCTGCAGAGAACTTAAAACTTACCTATGATAGGATTCTGTAAGCAAAGTTCACTACTAAGTCATACTCTCTATTGTGCAAAGAGAATGCAATGCAAAAATCAGTGTGGATTTATTGTTGAATACTGTTGTGCTCCTCATACTATTGTGATTACTCTTTAGTACTTGAAATATCCATTTCTTTCATAGCTTAACATATGCACTTGTCTTTAAAGTGCTTATGTTAACATATGCATTCCTATTCAAAATACTCTTAATACATATTTTTATGTAGTTAGTATTGATTTAGTAAAAAACTAAAATGAAAGGAAATATGTCCCCTTAAAAAAAACTGTTTTGTTTCCTAAAGTAGGCCATGACTAGTGTGGATGTAATTGACTATTGTTAGCATTCCTATTTCTAATTTAACCATCTAGGAGTGGATGAATTCAATTTACTTAGAGGACTGGTCTCTTTTTTGTTTTTCTGCACACCGTTAAAAAAAAAACTCGAACAGACAACGTTTCCTAAGATTTGTTTCCCATGCAACTTACACAACAGCACAGCACCATCACTCTACCCAATGTCCAGTTCCTGTGGCATACACACAGGTATGAGACACCTAAATTTAGGGTAAACTGAGATTCGCAATTTCTCACTTCGCAAAAAAAGTAAGCCAGCTGTCACAACCTGTTCCCAAGTACACTGCCGTGGAACATTCTCATTCTCCTCCACTGATACCGCTCCACTGTGTGGTTATTTAACATATTACTTTCTGTGGGAAGATGCAGGTGGGCCAACAGTTATAGAGCATTTACCTGAGAGGTGAGCTACCAGCATTTCAGTCCCTGCTCAAAAGAAAGGACATCACACAGCCCTCTGTAACACAGTTTTAATGCTTTCAGTTCTTCCAAGATTTTTTCTTCTTCCTCTGTCATTTATTAACAGGGCTATGGCAGCACCAACAGTGAGAGCTGACAAAAAGAGTAGGGACACAAATACAACCGTTTACAACAACTTTGTGCTTACCAGCCTGGACAACTCAAAAGCAAAGTATTTTAACTCATATGTTCAATCCAGTCTTCTTCCCTCAGAGGAAAGTCAACACATAAAACAGAGGTGTGATAACTCTCCAAGGATTAAAAAAGCTGGGTAGGATGACTAAATTTTCACAGCAAAACCTTTTCTTCTGCAGCTCAGAAGAGCTTTCTGCTAATGACAAAGTCAGTTACCACTGAACTGAACATACTGCTGAATAACACCATAGCCTTTGCTTAAAAAGTGAAGGGAAAAATAAGTAAATAGATAGATAGATCACCAGAAGTACGATCTGCCAAGTTTGTCTTGAGGATCGTAGGCCACATTTCAAGCTTGAAGGGTATTTTAACTGTGTTATAAATGCCGTAATGCTATAAAAGAATTTTCATTTCTATCAAGCAAGCTTACCAGTTAAGGATGAGATTTTTAAAAAGGTAGAAGAGACTACTTGAGGCTCAAAGCACAACTTCCCTTCTCAAATTTGTGCATCATCTGGTTAATATAGCTAGGAAAGCAATTTAAAGTTAGAGGAGTGACTTATTTATAGGAATTTTTTTCCTCCTAACAGAATCGGTTAGTTCAGAGAGATTAAGAAGCAAAGCTTTTGAGGTTAGCTGTGCAAACACAGTACATGTACTGTGAATCTCACAGAAGAAAGGAGAAAAGCTATAAAAATGACTATGTGCAGCATTCGTTCTGTTTTCTTTAAATTAAACTGAAATGTCACATTAGTCATTACATTCATAGTGAATGAGTCATCATAATCCAAAGGAACTTAAGGCCTTCACATGTAATTATCCTGCAAGACCACATCTACAGCAAAAGTTAGAAGCAGAAAGGCAATAAAGTATACACATCAGAGTCTGAAAAAGACACTGCCTTTTAAAGAAAGCATGAGGCACATATTGTGTGTTTTTTGAAAGGTAAACTTTCTCTTTGGCCTACACATTACTGCACAACCTACTCCTTCATTTATTAAGCATAATGTATGCTTAGCTTTTTCCTAGAACAGTTGTACCAGCATAGCCAGGAGTGAACAAGAAAGTTCTCTTCAGAGACATACAGGTATTCTGGTATAAGTCCCAGTGTACATACGCCACTCCCAGCAAAACCATTTTTTCTGTCTGCAAAATCGGTTTCTGTTAAGGACTTGTGATTTTCATATACCAATAGTCTTCATGTTTGCTTATGTAGCTTATTAGTATAGAAAGCATTAGTGATATGCTTCTCCTATTTTATCGAGGGAACAAAATATAAACAGGCTTATACAGAGAGAATTACTACTTCAAGCCTAAGGCACAACCAAAAGGGGAAAAAAAAAAAAGCTAAGTGAGGAGGCATCCCCAGGGTTACACATGATTTTAAGGTCAGAAGAAAGTTTAGTCTTTCATTGATGAGTCTAACTGCAAGAATCCACTTCAAGAGTCAAGTTAACATTGTACAGGTGACATGTAGACTTGCTTTTTCTGGTTTCATCAGAACTCTAAGAAACCAGTAATATGCTTATGCAGTTAGGAAGTTCTCCTTTTACGTCCTGCTTACCCTTTAATATTCAGAACTGCAAACAAACCTGGATGAGACATGCTGTACCAGTAAATTGTTTTAAAATTCTACCCTGTTAATTAACAAACCACATCTATACATCACAGTGGTTCATGATTTAGAAAGCTTATGAGAAAATGACTTTACTGTTCCTCCTCCTGCTAGATCCAAATTTTTATTTGCAGATGCTTGTGGGACCTATTCACAAAAGAAAACCTAACCTCAAATGGTTAGCTTTCCTAGGTTTCTTCTACAGGAATTGGAAAAAGGAGCTTCAAAAGATAATTCAGAGCAGCTACAGTGAGGCTTATACTGGGAATTTACCCCCTAAAACGTAAGCAGTGAATAGCAGAGGAAGAAGGGAGCAAATAAAGATGGGTCTCTCTAAGCTAAAATTAACTTCTGTAAATATTCCTCTTTAGTCACACCCTCAGTGATTTCAGAAACTTAACAGTTACAAGACGCCTGTCTTACATGCATCAAACATTTCTCAAGCTATCCATACCCTTGACGGGATTTCCTCTGGCACGGAGTAGTTTTAGTGATTTAAGGAACCCTGCAAAATATTGTTTATGCTTTCAAAACAAAAAACAACAACAACAAACAAAAAACAAAAAACAAAAAACACCTCAGTATATCTGAGTTCACACTACCTTCGAGCACAAAAATTTCCTGCCACTTATATACAGCTGTTTATATTCTCATTATGGTCATTCACTACTTAAAACAACTAGAAGAACACAAAGTGTGAAGAAAACAAGGAAGGTACTGGTCCAAATTATTCCTTAATGTAGGCAAGCTGCTGCTGCTACCTCCAAGGATGGCTAGTTGATCAACTATTGAAAAAACTGGCCACACCTGTTTCCAGATTTTGCAGTAGTCCCATTTGATGACTAGAGTAAATGGCTGAATAACCTGTTGCTGTGACTCAGCAGTTTACCTTCTGTTTCCTTTCTGTAACTTTCTCTTAGACAGAGATGGATATCCTGTAGAAGTTTCAGGGCTTAAATATCTAGCTATAGTTTGTCTTGACTTCTTGTTTTTCCTGAAACATTAAGTGCTTGAACTTCTTTTTCTTCATACGCTCCTTGCAGCTAACTAATCTCCAGTTGCTGTAGTTCTCTTTCTCCCAACTTCAACCATGTTTTTATGCCTTTTTATAGCAGAAAGATACAGTGTACACATTATAAAGATGAAGCAGGAGGACATTTTACTTGCAAGACTCCTACCTATGTCAGGTTTCTCATCTGGGCGAGAGTCTAGTTTCTTCCCCAAAGAACAACAAGGACGGCTAGAGCCATGCTACGGGACACCAGGAATAGCATCACCGGGTTGCACATTGGGGTGCGGGGCAGGGGGGAAGAAAAGTTTTGCTTTCACCAGTAACACAATGCCCCAACATGAAAGACTTGCAAAGGGGAAGAGCAGCACTGAAGAATGCATCAGTGGCTGGACTGCAGTTTAAGCATTACTGATCAAAGACTGTAATTAATTAGAAAGGCAAAAGCTATCACTGAAATGTGCAGATCCGGAAAGAAAGCAAAAACGTGGGGTTCTTTGCCTGTCTGGAGAAAAATGGCCAAGCTCTGTAGTAGAGCTGCAATTCGTTCAGAACTGGAAAACACTTTCATTTCAAGAGGAAGAAAGCTTCAACTACTTTGAAGACCTGTAATTGTAAACTCAGCTTTTGCTGCCAGAGCTTAATTTGCAAGTCAATCCCTGGTTTACACTATTTTTAACATCTTTTAAACAGAAAAACACAGGCTCTTGGTTGATGCTTGAAAAGCATCAAGTCTCTTTAGAGAGGTTTTTGAGAGTAAAGGAAAGGAACTGTAATGTCACAAAATGAAGATGAAAGAAGAATAAGGCAGAACTGCCTCATTGTATTTAACTGAAACAAAGTAAATCGAATGTTTAATGACATGCAAGCCAACTTTAGGCATGAAAATGTAGGTATATTTTTCTTGTTCTCTGTATCAACAACCTTGAGTTTGCTACTCTTTAAAAAAAAAAAAAAGTGAAAACCGAGTCACATGCATAAACAGAGAATATAATCATATTTTTGCTATTCTGAGAACTGTTTTCAAGTTTCCTGCGTGCCAAAGCCAAGAGTAAACACCCCAGTTACACCCCTGAAAAACCTGTAGGCAGAAACAGAGGAATACAGTGAGATACTAACCAAGCCTCATGCTTCTGGTCTATTCCACTTCGGAATGTATAGCCTAGTATAACTAAAACTTCCTAAAACTTTAGAATAAGTAAGTTTGCATGCACACAGTTTATGACAGATGTAGTCACAAGAATAACTAAGGAGGAAACAGTCGCACTCCACCAGAAGCTATTTTGTCATCCAGAAACAGTCCTGAACTAACCCGCTTAGGTTCTAACAACTATTTGCACAGAGGCCAATGCTGTGACTCCACAAATGTACAGAAACAAAGCACTGTCATTATCATCGTACAAACGGATTGTTTCCAACAACACTAATTCTTTATCCCACAGGAGAGAAGCAGCATCACATTTCTACATAACCAAGGGCAACAATTTTGAGTATCAGAGTTTGTGAGAGTGATGATTTTTGTTTCAAGACAGAAACCAAGAAGTAGATCAAAGTCCAAACGCTTCAGCTTACAGTCTCACAGAAGCACTATATGAGGAAAGTAGGTCTCACGTTGCAGTGTAGCAAATCTTTTTTTTTACTCATTTTACAAATTCGAATAAGCAATAATGGACAACTACCTGCCAATTCACATGAGAGGCAACTTCATAACATTACTACGAACCGCATAAAATATTCTAGAGTTCACCCACACCAAGACCTTCAGTATCTTGAATACCATTCGAGAAAGTGGCATGCTTTGGGATGACAAGCAAGCACAGGAGAAAAAAAAAAAAAAGTTCCACCAGACAGATTTCTACAGTGCAAGCTATTTTAAACAAAATGATGCCAGATTAGAGGCTACAGATGCTTTTTGCTTTCTCCACTCAGAAGGCTGCATCAGAAAAGGAGGCACTGCAACCTGAGAATATACAGACCATCAAACGTGTTAAACAGTCTTTGCAGGTAGCACTCTATGCCTATAGCTGCCACTGAAATTTATCTGAAAGCTCAACAGTTAAGAGATGTGATCTTTTGCAATAACAGTCAAAAGACTACCTTACCTTCCTCCCGCATCTTCAGCAGTTACACCTGTCCTACCTCACTCTACTGAGACTTTATTCCTTCTTTGTGTTTAAGCAAGCCCAGACACATGCAAAGTTAACTCCGGAGCTTATTTGTCCTTAAAGCATACCATGGTTGAACTCCAGATACAACTCTCCACAGGTCAAAGATGGACCTAAGAAAGAGCCACGTTTATAAATGTTCCACTCCAAGCACTACTATATTTCAGCAATATGTGGCAGTGCTACTCCAAGTAAGAATTCATACACGTTGAGTCAGAGGCATACTACCTGCATCGTTATTTGGGCATCCCAATTTTTCTTGAGTTAGAAGGTTAGCACAGAAGGAAACATCTTCATTCATAAAAGATTACAACAGTTAATCAGAAAGAAATCCTGCAAACAATCTTTGATCATTCAAACACTCAAACAAGAAAACAAACATGCAAGACATAGCCCAAGATCTCATTAGTTACTTTAACCCATCCTAACCTAAGAAGGAGTAGCCAAATGTGATGTTATCCTTATTCACACGTATTTAAGAAAATGTCCATCTTAATTTATAAGCTATTTTTTCCCCCAAAAAAATCCAATTTTGTTATTTTATACAGTTATTACTGCCATGTATCCTAGTAATCACATCAACATAGAAATCTGAAGTCACGTAGGCAAGCCAATATTCAAATTTCTGGTTTCTACTGAATTATCCCATTGAACTACTCAAGACAGAATGCATTATTAGCATTTCAGATCCACCAGAATGGTAAAAAGCAGCCAACCAGCCAATTATTAAAGAAATTCTTAAAAAAGACTTACAGTCATCACATATAATAAAAGCATTCTCAAACTAACAGTTTGTTGTTGTTGTTTTGTCTTAAGATTGTGTTCTTTGAGCCAAGCATTTGAAGTATATATGCTAGTCTGGTTAGTCACTTAAGTTTGGTTATGGCAGGCTTTTGCAAAAAATCCAAACAAAAAACACCTTAATTTTCCAAACAGGTGTAAAGTAATTTGCATTCCATCATTATTGTTTCCCCTAAAACACAGAGAATGTTTACTCCCTTAACTACTAGTATACTTCCTTAAAAAGAGTGACGCAAAAACTTTTATTAACCTTGTATGTAGAGAACACAAGAAATCAGCTAACAAAAGTAATCAAAAGCAAATAGTTTCCTTCTTACCAACATATGCAAGATCAAATTTAGCTTGGTCAAAAATGTCACAAGAAGCCAAGAAAATACTACAAATACAAGAAAACAGTAGTCCCTCAGAAGTCAGACTAACACAACTTAGAGGGGAAAAACAGAAAGATCAAACATACAGTTTGTTTACAAGTTAAGCCCGCATGCAGTAGCTCTAAAACTTTAGCCACAAGCATTTAGTTTGAAATCAGCACTAAACAGTCCATGTCTGGAACATGCTTGATCATAGCAGCAAAAGAACAGAAGTTCTCTACAGACCAGGCACTTAATATAATTTTGTTCGGCTTTTGAATCCTTTCTGAGATTGCTGCATCAACAACATGTCAAGTTATGCTTGAACATTCAGGAAGATAGTGGTTGGCACTGACAGCACAGTTAATCAGCTTACATCGCATTTGCAACTTCAGACAGCATTTGTAGATAGTTTTTCCCCACTGACTTATGAAGGAACTAATATATCACCGAGCTCCTGCAGCTACACCAGATTATCTGGTCATGCTGCAAAGCCACATCAGTTATCCCTAGACAATGGTAGAGGTTGATTAAATAAAAAAGCCAGAGCCGTGACCAGTATTTATTTTCCCCTCCTTAAATCTGCAGAACTAAACCGGAGATTTTTAACCTCGATACAATCAGCTCTCCAAACACAGCACGACTAGCAACGGTGCCTTTATCGCTGGGTTGCGGGGTGCAGGGGGGACCCTGCTATTCAAACACCCTTCCAACAGCCGCGATACCGCCGTTCACGATCTCCATTTCAGCGCGGATGAGAGCAAGCAAGGCCTGACCGCCCGGACAGGCTAACACTTCGGCGGCAGCGGGTACTTTACAGACACAGCACGCCGAGTGCCCGGGCGTCCCGTCGCTGCCCCCTGCCACCGCAAGCTCTCGGCCCTCCTTTCACGCAGTTAAGCTCGCTGACGCAGGGGCCTCGGGGCGGAGCCGGCACATGGAAAGGCTGGGGAAAATGGAGAAACGAAGGAGGGAGCTGCCCGCAGCCCGCTCACCTGCGGCGCCGGCCACCTGCGCCCTCCGCCCGGCGCTGCCCTCCTCGGCCGGGCGCACGGCGCCCGCGGGAGACCGAGGGGCGCGCAGGAGGCCAGACGCCCCCACGAGGGACAGCCGTGTCGAGTGGGAGCACGGCATTTCAAAATAATAGCAATTTAAGGAGGGGGGGGGGGAACAAAGCCCAGAAAACGCCTCCGCCCTCCCCACCCCGCGCGGTGCAATGGCTCGCCCCAGCGAGGAAGCCCTGCCGGGGCAGGGGAGGAAGGAGCAGAAACAGGAGCCCTGCCCGGGACCGACTCGGCGCCTGGGGAATGCTCCGCACCGCCTTCCCCCTCTGGCGAGGAGGAAGATCTCCTCCGGAGGTGGGAGAGGCGAGGGAAGGGGCCGCAGCGCCAGGGGGAGGAGGGGGCGCTCCCCGCTGGGGTGTCGGCTTCCTGCCGCGCCCCGGGGAGCGGGCGGTGGAAGGCGGACGCGGCTCCGGG
>VXAL01016725.1:13291-67992 GCA_013399475.1 Chauna torquata
CAGCCGGAGCTCGGAGCCCGGAGCCCGGCCGCCGCCGCCGCCTCAGCCCCTGGGCCCGGGAGCGCCCGCCCGGGCCGCACAGGGAGAGGGCGGGCGAGAGGGGCCACCCGGGGCGGAGGGGCAGGCAGCAGCGGTGCGGGGAGCAAGGCGGGGGCCGCGTCCACGGCTGGCCTGCGCCTAGCCGGGGCGGCTAGGTCTGATGTGAGGGGCTGGTTTGTGCCAGAGAGTAAATGACAGAAAGGGAGCTTGGCAGGTCATTTTATCCGCCTGCCGAGGCGAGGCTACTCGCTTTGTGATGCTCCTTACCCAAACAGTGCTCAGTCCGTTTTGTGGAAGGGAGGAAGGTGTAGGTGTGTAAACTTTCAGAGGTGCATGCCTGGGCCCTGGGGAGGTTGGGAGGGGAGTTCACATCCCAGGGTCTCCCTCTGGAGCTGATCTCCCACCCCTTATCCCACAGCCAGCAGAGCAGCACTCTGCAGTCTCCTGCCTGTGACTGGGTGCTGTCTTTTGACAGAGTGACTGTTTGGTGCGCTGTCTTGCCTCACCGGACCAGCGGCAGGTGGAAGATGGTGCAGCCCTCTGGCCAGGAGTGCATAGGTAGCCAGTGATGTGCTGCACTCAGTTTTCAGGCATGGGCCTTACTTCACTGCAGTTTGTTGTCTTGGAGCTTTCCTGACAAGATAAATCAGAATCACTCCACCTTAGGTAACAAGCCAAAGACTGTATCACACATAAAAGATGATACTTGAAAGGCAGACTTTTTTTTTTTTTTAAAATTTATTTTTTACTCTAGGTCATACTTGTGTTGGAAGTGTTTAGGCTATATTGGAGCTAAGATGCAGCCTGCTAACTCTGTTTTTAAAGATGCAGAGTAAAGATTTATATTCACATCCAACACAAATAAGGGTTAATCATATGAGCTACAAGGCAATGAACATTTCAGTAAGTTTTCTTGATTTCATATTTATGAAACATTGCAGAGTAGGCTCTTGATTAGGATTTTACAAGTCTTAAAGTTTTTATACAACAACATACCTGAGCAGACTTTGCATTCATTGAGACACTACGGCTTAATACTATTATCCGTGCTGATATTTAACATCAGATACTAAAAATCTAAGAAAATACACAAACTAGAGCAGTGTTGCTTGAGTTATGGTGCTGAGTACTGTAGGTGTGCACTGACTACTTAGTGCACTTTTATTGCTTTGACAGGTTTTTGTACTAACATTTCAAACATTTCTTTTATATGTTAAATATTCCAAGAGGAGTAGTACTGGAGTTTAAAAGTATTCCTTCCATTTTACTGGCTAGGGATATGTCTTTTGAGTTAAGGGCTAAGCCTTGTCTTTTAACTATTACTTTGCAACATTGCAGTGCCAAATATACTGCAAAATCTACTATGCTCATGGAAGATTAGGGTGTGATACTGTAAGACTTGTTCATCCATACAGTCTTGAAGACACTTCACTCAACCACTCTAAACAAGGAGTAATTTCACATCAGTAGCATTACTCGTCTCTGAAAGAATAGAGAAGTGGGCACTGGATGAAGTACACAGCTCACATTAGCAAGTTTCCCTTGAAGATCTATACACCTTTGATGAGTACATCAATGTTGGAGACTTTGTGGGAATTATGAGAGACGTGTCTTAGCACATAAGGACTCCCGCATCCCTTCTGGCCACACATTTCCGTGACCTCACGCCAGCTCTGACAATCACCAGAACTTGCGGTAGTCCAATTCACTAACACAATAGGAAACTCTAAGGGTTTTTTTGCTGGGTTAGTGTGTTGATTATGGTCCCCAAACAAGTCAATGAGCAGCAGAACTAACATGAAAAATGAGGTAACCATCCTTTTAGTAGCAGTGAGCCATTATATTGTTCAAGTCATCGTTAAATTCCACCCACCCAAAGGAGAGAACATGGACGAGACAGAGGCAGCTAATTTAAGTCTTTTTTTACCTCGTTGTCCCAGAGAAGTAAGCTCTGATCCTTGAAGCTAAAAGAATAATTTTTCTGGAATATCATGAGCTTCTTGGTTCATCCTTATTACCCTTTAGGAGGAGCACATAATCTAAGAATCAATGGTCTTTTTGTTCAAGAAATAATGCCCAGAATGATGCCTGTGCCAGGCAGCTGCTGACTTATGCTGAAAGCTGTTGTGGTTTAACCCGGCAGACAGCTACGCACCACACAGCCGTTCACTCACTCTCCCCCCACCCCCCCAGTGGGATGGGGGAGAGAATCATGAAAAAGAAAAAAAAAGCTTGTGGGTTGAGATAAAGACAGTTTAATAGGACAGAAAAGAAAGGGAAAATAATGATAATAATAATAATAGTAAAAGAATATACAAAGCAAGTGTACACAATGCAATGCACAATGCAATTGCTCACCACCCGCTGACCGATGCCCAGCCTGTACCCGAGCAGCGGCCCCCCCTTTTCCCCGGCCAGCCCCCCCAGTTTTATTGTTCAGCATGACGTCATATGGTATGGAATATCCCTTTGGTCAGTTTGGGTCAGCTGTCCTGGTCCTGTCCCCTCCCAGCTTCTTGTGCACCCCCAGCCTCCTCGCTGGCAGGGCAATACGAGGAGCTGGAAAGTCCTTGGCTCTGTGTAAACACTGCTCTGCAGCAACTGAAAACATCACCATTATCTTCATCAAAAAATCCAAAACACAGCATTGTGTGAACCTCTACAAAGAGAATTTAACTCTATCCCAGCCAAAACCATGACAAAAGCCTGTAATTTTAGAATCTTACATTATTGCAAATCATTCAATTTCATTTTCAAGTAGTAAAAAATTCCCTGTTCAAGGTTCAGACAATTTTCAAATCATTCCAGTGAAAGGACTTTAATTTTTCACCAGTTGCCAAATCTGCAGCTCCAGGAAGTCCTGATTTTTTAGCTTTATTGGAGCAAGTAATATGTTTACTTTGTCTGCCTCTGACATGCAGAGATGAGTATTTATGCAGATTGAGTCTGTGATAAGCTTACCTGGAGTCCTTGGAAATACAAATACCTTCTCTTTACCGATTCCTGACTAAGCAGTTGATAATTTCAGCTTTTCATACCTGCTGGAAGTTTTCATTCCTTAATCCTGTTGTTGCCTCTACAGTCATATGAATTACGGACATGACGTCAGTAATTGCTTGATCTCTGGCCTTTGGAACTGTCCTATGGAGTAGAAGTTTTGTTCAGAAAGTGGATAAGGAAAATGAAACAAATGTGTCCCAAGCAGCTGTGCTAGCCAAGATCTGTTCAAAGAATGCTTGAGGCAACATTGTCACTGTAGTATGTGGAAGATCCTGATCATTGTTTACTTTTGAATAGCTGTACAAGACTGAAAGCTCTGAGTCCAAGTGTTTTATCTTTTTGTACAGCTGGTTATGATTTCACAATGTGTTGCTCAGATTGTGTGATAGGGGGTAGATACTGAAGATTCAAGTGCTCTTTCTGGCTTTAATCATTTAATCAGTGATATACAGAGACAGGAAGAATGTACAGTTGTTGTAATACATAGCTCCAGCTTAAAACATGTGTCTGATTCACAGCAATTAAAAATGTAACTGTAATTGAGAACTCCATTTCAGTAACTCCATCTATCCGAAAGCCACCATTTTGTATGAAAATGTCAGTATTTCGCTAGCCGTCACTGTGTTGCAAGATCAAAAACCTAGTTAGACAGGATTGTCTTGCTAGAAAAGTCTTCTTAAACACCAGTGGGGGAGCAGACGGATCCCTTTCTTTATACAGTATTCTTTAAAGAATTAACAGATGCTGCTTAAAATACTGGCCTAAATTCAGGAATAGTTTAAAATTGTTTGTTTAAAAAGTCAAGTTATCTTGATCTTCTCTGCATAAAATGTGGCAGGATTTGTTGAAATTTTTATCTTCTTAAGGCTTTCTGTTTATTTTTTCAGAAATATTATGTTCCTTTTCCCTCTAAAAGCTTTCAATTACTGTCTCTCTGTGTCCAGCTTAGAAGATAATAGGTCTTAGGCTTGTTTTCAAAATGCTTATGATTCCATTGAGCATTGTTTCTTATATGAGTCCTCCATAACTGAAAAAGAGAGGTTGCTCCTGCTAAGAAATATTGAGGATGATACCTCTTGATTTTGGCAAGCCATTGGAAACAGGATGTTAAATAAGCACAAGATTCTTCTAATGTCTGTTTCTGCTAGGAATCTCAGTTGTCTGGTCTTCACTGTTAGCTTTTGCTGTGTGGGTTTTTTGTTTGTTTTTAGCACATTCATGGATTAGCTGTTACACAGCGGTCACTTCTCTCTACTCAACTGAATGTTCCATATACTGCTGCATGCTGAGCCTGACCATTCAGCCTCAGGCAGGGAAAATGCACAAAAAATAGTAGTTTTGTAAGTACACTTAGATTTATGGTTTACATGACTTTTAATCTATCTGTAATTGCTCGGAGAATCCTATACTAGTAGGAATATCTTAGAACATAAATTTTGTTTTAAATTTTGGGTTGGTTTATGCCGATTCACTGTGCCTCTTGCCTATTTAACCTCACTTATAAACTCTAGGTGCTTACCTAGGTCTTACTGGCTACGTTTAGTAATATAACATGATTTTTAATCTCATTTCCAAGAAAACTCATTTCTTGGAATCAGCCGAGTACAGTAGCCCCTGAAATTCTCATAACCTAAAGTTTTCACTATGTTTGTCAGAATAGTCATCAAGGATAACTATTTCTGTTCCATTTGGACTTTTGTTATAAAATGAGGACAGCAAAGAGAGTTGAACTAGAGGACTGTGAACTTGATTTGGTTTCTCTTACTCTTGTAATCATATTATATAATGTGTGGTACAGATACATAAAATAACAAGGTAAGGAGAATATTCTAGCAATTCATATTAAACAGAAGATGTTGATAGTTTGTAGCAGAAAAGGTTAGCAATGCTTGGGGGATACAGTTTTGAGAAGATATCTGTCGGTTCTTTGTACTGAAAAGGGCAGTGTTAGAGAAAATGGATGTGTAGTTTAGTTTAGAGATGTTATAATTTCAGCAGAGTTTATAGAAAATACCTGCAGGAGATGTTTTACATAGAGACTAAATGATCTTAACTTGCTCAGTTTATCATATGATCTGGGTTGACTTGATTAGAATAAATAAGCACCTTCACAAAGAGTAAATAGGGTTTTTTTATTTAGAGGAATATAAAAAGAAATAATGTCTGGAATATAACAGCATACAAATTCAGCTGAGAAATGACATACTACCTTACTGTATAATAATAACCAATAGAACCATCTGAAAAGGTAGATATTTCCTTCCTGGATGCTTTTCTGGAAAACATTATTTACTTCTGCAGTCTAAAGAAAGTAATATGAGCTAATGATTTTTCTTGGCTTTAACATCTATCATTAGCTCCCAACATTCAGTTTGTTTATTTTGAAATAGAGCCTGCCCAACTAGCCTTTTTTTGGTCTGGTGAGGACTGATTGGAATTGCATAACACAAAGCAAAATGCATTTGTTATTTTATTTCTCCTTAACAGAGAGATAAAAGTTATGTGTAGAAGGCTTTGTGAATATTAATAGTATGTTCCTTGTTAAGTCTCACGGATATTGTTGGAAATGGGCACACTTCTAGAAAACTGAACAGAACAGAAAATGAAATAGGGCCAAGTAAACAAAAACACTACTATCATATTGCTCTGTTGTGGTTTAACACTAATGGGCAGCTAAGCACCACACAGCCACTCTTCACTCCCCCTCCTCAACAGGGCAAGGGGAGAAAAATATGATGAAAAAGCTCATGGGTTGAGATAAAGTCAGGGAGATCACTCATCAGTTACCATCACATGCAAAACAAACTCAGCAGAGGGAAGAGTAAGGTATTTTATTGCTAATTAGTAACAAACTAGAGTAGTGAGAACTAAAAGCAAACTAAAAACACCTTCCCCCTATCCATCTTCTTTTACCTCCTCCCCCCGAGTGGCTCAGTGGAATGAGGAATGGGGGATGAAGTCAGTTCATAGTGCTTCACCATTGCCACTTTTTATCCTCACTCTCTTCCCTTGCTCCAGTGTGCAGTCTCCCGTGGGATGCAGTCCTTCACGAACTAATCCAACATGGACTTCCCACAGGCTGTACTTTTTCAACACCTCCAGATGTACCTTCCAACCTAAACCATTCTGTGTCTGTAGCTGCTCCGGTATGTGTCCATACTATGGGGTCTATCCTTCAGAAACGGACTGCTCCAGCACGGGTCCCCATGGGCAGCAGCTCCCACCAGGCCTCCTGCTCCAGCATGTACTCCTCTCCATGGGCTGCAGTTCCTGCCAGGAATCTGCTCCTGCGGGGGCTCTCCACGGGCTGCAGCTTCCTTCCATCCATACCCACCTGCTCCAGCAAGGGGTCCTCCCTGGGTTGCAGCATGAATATCTTCTTCTGATGTGGTCCTCCATGGACTGCAGGGGGACAGTCTTCTTCACCATGGTCCTCTCCATGGGCTGCAGGTGAACTTCTGCTCCAGCACCTGGAGCACCTCCTGCCCTTCTTCACTGAACTTGGTGTCTGCTGGGCTGTTTCTCTCATGTTTTGTTACTCTTCTTTCCCAGCTGCTGTTGCACAGCAGATTTTCTGCTTCTTAAATCTGCTCTCCCAGAGGCACAAACAGCGTTGCTCACTGGCTCAGCTCTGGCCAGCGGTGCGTCCCTTCTTGAGCCGGCTGGAACTGACTCGGATCTGACACAGGGCAGCTTCTGGACTCTTCTCACAGAGGCCACCCCTGCAGCCCCCCTGCTACCAAAACATTGCCATGTAAGCCCAATAAATGATGTTTCCACTGAAGAATTAGAAAAGTAACAATTCTTACACTGTGGAAGTGCAGAGTGCTTTATGAGAAGGGAGCATGGAGGAGGCTGGGGTCTGGAGCTGTTGTGATGGTGTTCTGTTGTGCACCCAGGCATCTGGGAGCTGGCATTGCATTGGTTACTCCGTGCTGGCAGTGGGGGATTTTCTCCCTGAGGGTTAACCACAGACCTGCGCTGCTTGGCTGTGGATTTCTCACAGCTTTGCTCTCCTCTGACTGTACACTTCCTCTAGCCACTTCTTCCCTGCTACATCCCCATTATCTAACCTCAGTGACAGCCAGGTGGCCTCAGCCTTCCCACTCTGTGAGGATACTTATGTGAGGGAAAGCTTCGTATCAAGCAGTTCCCATGCTAAGATGGTTGGCTACTTCCTAATAGAGACTAGGTTTAGTATGTCTGCAAAGACAGATGTCTTAATAACGCAGTCTGAGAGCCATTAACTCTGTGATTCCACAAACACTTTAAGCCAAAGGAGAGGGCCTCCATCACATCCCAGTGCCCAGTTCGCAGTTTTGTTATTACTGCCTTTATGTTGGCAAAACAGTTCACACACTTGTGCAGTGAATAAAGCCAGACGACTAACATACTTTTAAAATAGAGAAAGAGAGCAAGTTTAGTTTTATTGTGGCTTCACAAATGCTTTTGTGAGCAAAAGAAAGGCACCAGCAAGGTGTCATGGTTTTGGTTGGGATAGAATTAATTTTCTTCGTAGAGGCTCACATAATGCTGCGTTTTGGATTTTTAATGAAAATAGTGGTGATAACACACTGATGTTTCAGTTGCTGCAGGGCAGTGCTTACACAGAGCCAAGGACTTTTCAGCTTCTCATGCTGCCCTGCCAGTGAGGAGGCTGGGGGTGCACAAGGAGCTAGGAGGGGACAGAACCAGGACAGCTGACCCAGACTGGCCAAAGGGGTGTCCCATACCACATGGTGTTGTGCTGAACAATAAAAGTGGGGGGGCTGGCCCCGGGGGGTGCCGCTGCTCAGGGTTGGGCTGGGCACTGGTCAGTGGGTGGTGAGCAGTTGCATTGTGCATTGCTTGCTTTCTACATTCTTTTATTACTATTATTACTATTGCTATTATTATTATTATTAATTTTCCCTTCCTTATCTGTCCTATTAAACTGTTTTTATCTCAACCCATGAGCTTTTACTTTTTTTCCTCCGATTCTCTCCCCCATCCCTCGGTGGGGTGGAGTGGGGGGACAACACAGAGGCGAGCGAATGGCTGTGTGGTGCTTAGTTGCCTTCCGAGATAAACCACAACACAAGGGCAGAAGCATTCCTTTCCCAAGTGAGTCAGTCACCTTAAGGAGTCCTTCAAAAACTGCCTCTGAAAAGCACCTGCATACTCATAGCAGGTCTAGTTACTGTGGAAGCAGATAAGCCTGTTCGAAGTGCAGGATATCGGGTAGATCTGCTTCCTCCATACAGTTCAGGCTTCTATTAAAAAAAAAAACCTTAAACTTACCTTTGGGGTAAGTGATATAAGTGGACTTAGAAAAGTCCACTGTTGTGACTTTAGTCCAGAAGCACCTACCTCAGATCTTTCCCTCAAGGGGAGAAATAGTGAGAATAATGGAGTTCGGTCCTATGTTCCAGAGCATATGCAAATACATCAAATGGGTGTGTGTGTGGTTTTATTTTTCCTTTCACGGTTGCTTTTCAATTTACTAAGGTGCTTTACAGGAAAAAGGGTGGGAGGTCAGATGTGAAAGGAACAGCCTGAATACAGAGGCTGGTTTGTATGAAGACATAAAATATATGACCCTGTGGGAGAGTTTCAACTACAGAAATGCTTCTCTTTGAGGGCTCCACAGGTAAACAGCTAGTTGAATGCTGCCCAGCCGTTTTGTTTTCTCAGGTAATGGTGTTTTCATTTGAACACAAAAGACTGCAGCTTTCCCAGGGCCCTCTCTGTTCAAGTTTTATACCTCCTGCTTGAAAAAGCTAGGGGGAATGACCTTGTAACATGTTTCTGGCATCAGATGAGTGAGGAATGAGGTAAGATATCTCCTTACCCAAGGTTTATGTCACTGGCTCAGGAGTGACTCAGCCTTTCATCTTTCTGAAGTAAATAAATAGAGTTCTTTGCAATTTACCATGGGTGGTGGTTTCAGTCACGACCTTAGAAGTTTGTGTTCCTTTTGCTCCATGTGTTTGTCTTCGCCTTTTTTCAGAAGAGTAACTGTTCATTGTGCTTTTTTGCTAAAGCTTTGTTAAAGTTTTCCAGTTCTCTCTCGATCTTTTTACGTATTTCATGACTAAGAGACAGCATGGGTATAAGATAATTTCAGTGTGATTTGGTGATGAAACGTGCAGACATGCTCCATATGCATATTTTTCATGCATATCTTTTCAGGAAGCAGCAAAATGTAGTAGGCAGTGCATGTCACAAAGGCATCAGAAATACAGCCATTGTATTTCTACTTCTCCCCATTGCTTTTAAACTAGTTTGTATAAAGGGAGTGGAGGGGCAGGCGCTGATCTCTTATCTTTAGTGAACAGTGATAGGACTCGAGGGAATGGCATGAAGCTGTGACAGGGGAGGTTCAGGCTGGGTGTTAGGAAAAGGTTCTTCACCGAGAGGGGGGTCGGGTGCTGGAACAGGCTCCCCAGGGCAGTGGGCACAGAACTGAGCCTGCTGGAGTTCAAGAAGCGTTTGGACAATGATCTCAGATGTATGGTCTGATTTTGGGGTGGTCCTGTGTGGAGCTGGAAGTTGGACTTGATGATACTTACAAGTCCCTTCCAACTCGGGGTATTCCATGATTCTGTGATTCTATATGGTACTGAAATCCCCTAGATCAGTAGGTTTACCTAAATTACTTCAGTTAAATGAATGTGTTTCTATGTTTCTACGAATCCCTTAATCTCTCTGTGCTAATTAGAATACTGTATAGATAATATTTTCTGTAACATATGGGGAGATATCAGGATGAAAGCACAACAAAGTGCTGTAATTGTTCATTATTATTGACTAACCAGAAAACTTAGGACTCAAGTAGAAAAATATTTCTGCTATAGTAATATTTTCAGACTTCATTGAACTGTTATGTGGGTTTATACATGAAACATTGCAAACCCCTGCTAGGACTTTGTTTCAATCTGAGATAATCCAAACACATTCAAACAACAGATTTTCCTTCAATTGTCCGAAAGCATAAGTCTAGCAACAAAATATGTAAGAGCAAGAATAAATCTATGGTTAGCACCAAGTGAAATACACTGATACGAATTAGTTCAGAAATAGGTTATGTTTGCCTGGTAAGGTAGTCAGCCTTGCTTGTGTGTTGCTCAAGCACAACAGGCATAGAGGAGCCAAATTAAGCTGGAAGCATGGACTGATGTCGTGTGCTCTGTTACAGTCTGTAGAAGTATAATTTCTAAGGTATTTATTGCAGTACAGTGATATTCAGATGTTCTTTTTAGTGTATGTATGATGAGAGCTCAAGATTTATATACATTCTAGTATTCTTTGCACATCCAAAATATGGAAGCTATAAACCATTAATTATACATTCATTTTAGTTATTTTGAGTATATTTAAAATGACTGAGTGGTTAATATTTCATAAAGAGCTTTAAAGATTCAGGATCAGATAGCAGTTTTACATCACCAGAAGCTTTCCTTTAGTGTTTTATGTTATGAGCATATATGGACAATTTAATACATATGTAGTGATCTAAATCAATTTCAGAATAACTCTATACTCTAGCTTGAAGTCTAAACTTACATAATCATTATTTCCACGTTTCCAGAATAATAAGTGTTCTTATTTTCAAAACTCTGGAAATAGAAAGGCTTCATAGAGTGTTAAAAAAGACACAGAGGAGCTCTGGTGTGATTAGAATCTGGATTACTAAGTACCTTGATGAGAGACTAGTGTTGTATATTCCATGGTGTCATGTATTTTGACACTAGAGTGTGTTGAAAGGAGGGCAACAAAGACAGTGAGAGGACTAGAGGATATGACTTATGAGGAGTGACTGAGGATATTTGTTTTTTTCATTTTACAGAAGAGGAGACTGAGGGAAGGCCTCATGGCGGCCTGCAGCTTCCTCACGAGGGGAGCGGAGGGGCAGGCGCTGATCTCTTCTCTCCGGTGACAGCGACAGGACCCGAGGGAACGGCATGGAGCTGTGACAGGGGAGGGTCAGGCTGGGTGTTAGGGAAAGGGTCTTCACCAAGAGGGTGGTCGGGCACTGGAACAGGCTCCCCAGGGCAGTGGTCACAGCACCGAGCCTGCTGGAGTTCGAGGAGTGTTTGGACAACGCTCTCAGATACATGGTTTAACTCTTAGGTTACCCTGTGTAGAGTCAGGAGTTGGACTCAATGATCCTCATGGGTCCCTTCCAACTCAGGATATTCTATGGTTCTGTGACTAAAGTTATAAGTTTACTGTTTTTCTTTCAAATAGTTAGGAAATTTTGCAGAACAGCCTATCTTTAAAGCAACATTAATGACAATGCATTTTAATAAAAAGTTAGTTAGGGAAGCTATGATTTAGGTTCAGCAAGCTCTTTCTTCTCTATTTTGAACAAACTAAGAATTTTCAAAACATTATTTTCGGTATTTTTTCCAGACTATTACGAGTATTTGTATTAGCACATGATAATCTGTTACCAGGGTCTTCTCATTCCCCTTTTGTGTTTAGTCCTGTTTTTCTCCTCTTGGCTTTTTTCTGTTTTTAAATAGAAAATACACAAAAATTAACAAGCAAAGAAAGTGGTGATATTGGCAACTAGAATGTACATTAAGCTATAATCCCATTAAATAGCAATAGTGAATAAAATGCTTTTTGAAGTATCTTGTGGTATGTTTTTTGTTGCTCATGATACTGTCTTATGAGATTGCAGAGCACTTATGTCACTATGTTCACCTTACATCAAATCACCAAGCAAGGAAACATGGAAAGGTTATCTGCTTTCACATACAGTCTAGGAGAGAACTACCCTTCTCTGGAGCAAGCAACTAAAGAAGTCAGTATCATAATTCAACTGTATTCTGGTCCTTCGTGGACAATTTGTAACTAAGCCTGAATCCACCCATTCTTTGTTGACTTAATATCTACAGCTTCAGGCACATCACAAGAGAAAAGCTACTGTAATACTAAAATGTGCTTTGTACTGTTGAAGGTATTCTATCTGCCATAGTGAAGATACACAGCATAAGGATTCAATTATTATGTGTGAGAACAGCATTAATTTTTGTAAGAGGACAACGCATTTCAAACCTTTTTTAGTAATTTATAGCACTTTGGGAGAATATATTTTATCTTACTTATTACTATATTCACACAAATATGCAAACTGAATTGCTTACTGTAAGAACCCAGCTTATGCCACTCCAGGTACCTTCCCACTGTCATTCTCAAAAATTACAAGAAAGGTGGTTTTCATTACACCCATTGGAGGAAATACAGAATTTGTGCATATCTCCAAAAAAAAAAAAAAAANAAAAAAAAAAAAAAAAAAAAAAAGATCCACAGCATGTCACTGACTTGGCCTGATGGTCTATGCTCCAAGTTCATGCCTGGTGTGGAAAACAACAGCAACAACAACAACAACAAACAACTGTGAATACCTAATGAATTAGTGCATAGACCTTTGAGTGACATGCATGAAGGACTTTGTTTTTATCCAGAGAAAGCACATTACACAAACAGCTAACACAATATAGAACAAAGCCTCAGCAAATACAGAGGAACATAATGACCAGATTTACATCAATGTAAATTCATGTAGCTTCCTCAAATGCTGCCAATCTTTGCCTACTAAGAATCTTTCCTATTATTTAAAGTATGAATAAGGCAACAGCCAGCATGTCCTGTTCTTTGGAAACAGCCATGCTAGATATTGACATAGCAAATGTCCATGAGCTGTTGATTGTATGAAGTAAGGCTACTGGTGCTTCTTCACTATTGTTGCTGTAAGTCCCACTCTCAGTTTTAGTTTGATATAACTATGTCTATTGCTTTGATGCACACTAGTGAGTCATGTCTTTGAATAGTGATTATATACAAAATATGAGGTGGACAGGAAAATCTTTTCCTTTCTGACCATTAGGTGGAGCTAAAAATCCTGAATATGGAAAAATTGATTTCATTTCTTTCAGTCAAGTTATCCCCTTCTCTATTTGTTTTTGATATGCTTTCAGTTTTCCCTAGTAGAGTATGGCCTTTTTATATAAACTGTTCTCGGGAAACTTCAAACTTCAGTTCAGTTTCTGTGTTACTGGAAGAGCTGAAAATATTTTCAAAAGTCCAGCAATAAAAATCGTAAGAGTGAAGGCTTCATTGTCAAGCTGTAATTTTACAGAGTGTGAAATGTATATCATAGTGTTAAAATACTTCATGCTAATCCACAGAGAATCCTTACAAACATGACGTTTTCTAGAAGGAGTAAGACAGGGTCAGAGAGGGTTTAAGCATATCTACGTGTTGTGCTCTGCACTGGTGCGGCCTCACCTTGAGTGCTGTGTACAGTTTTGGGCACCACAGTATAAGAAGAATGTAAGAACAAAGCTACTAGAGAGCGTCCAAAGGAGGGCAGCAAAGATGGTGAAGGGTCTAGAAGGCAAGATGTATGAGGAGTGGCTGAGGTCGCTTGCTTTGTTCAGCCCAGAGAAGAGGAGACTGAGGGGAGGCCTCATGGCGGCCTGCAGCTTCCTCACGAGGGGAGCGGAGGGGCAGGCGCTGATCTCTGCTCTCTGGTGACAGCGACAGGACCCGAGGGAACGGCATGGAGCTGTGACAGGGGAGGGTCAGGCTGGGTGTTAGGAAAAGGTTCTTCACCAAGAGTGGGGTCGGGCACTGGAACAGGCTCCCCAGGGCAGTGGTCACAGCACCGAGCCTGCTGGAGTTCAAGAGGCATTTGGACAAGGTTCTCAGATATAGGGTCTGATTTTTGGGTGGTCTTGCATGGAGCCAGGAGTTGGACCCGATGATCCTTGTGAGCCCCTTCCACCTCAGTTATTCCATGATTCTGTGATTCTATATGGTAGTGAAATCACTTAAATCAGTATGTTCATCTGTTTTAAATAAGTTAAATGAAGATTTATTCACTTTACTAGATTGGATCTCATGTATACCTCATGTCTGAATTGCTGCATTAAAATATTGAGATAAACCTGCTTAACACATGGACCTTAATACCTGCCTAACTTCCTGATACAGACTTTCTATTGCAAAAACAGGCTAAAATTGATAATGTGGGAGGTCTTGACACTTCAAGTGCATTTACATGTATTGGGTCCAGTTGATGTCACATGGACTTTGTGTGGACAGAATGTTATTGAACGCAGATTCAGTTACAATAACAGGCTGTAATTTGAAGTGCAAGTGTCCTAGTTTTATTTGTATTTCGTAGAATATACAACAGTACTGAAGCAGGGGAGGAAGGGGATGATTTGTGATTTACAGTATTTATTCTTCCATGTGGTGTTGGGATGAAGCCCAGTAGGTTCTAAAACTGTTAGCAATAGTATTATTTTTGTAGAAAAAGGAAAAATATTTCAAATTTCAGCTACACCTTCCAAACCCTTGTAAATATGTTGATGGTTATGAATTATGCATGGACAAGCCACAGTTTAAATTTGTATTTTGTTAATATTCCACAGAGATGATCTGAAGAATTCTTGACTATTACCTCCCACCGTCCTACATACTATAGTCTTTTGTAAGGATTCTGCAGTTTTTTTAGTAATATGTGCAGCATTCATAAGGAAATATTTCAAATTGTGTATGATTGTCTAATCTTTCCTTTCTGTTGTGACACATGCTTCTTTCCATATGTGTCATTCAAATGCAGAAGCCAGCTTTCTTTTAATGTATTTCATGTCTTTTGTTTAAAAAAGCCTGTAAACTGTAGGCTGTAGAATATGGGTTAGATGACAGCTGAAAGGCAGAGGCAAATCTTCCAACCAGTTTTACTAAGGAGAAAGGTATACTTTAGGAAAAAAAAAAAGTCTAATAACTCATTATTCTGTGGTATTTGAGGGACAGAAACTGCAAACTATAATCTGCTGTAGTACTGCATATTGTTGTTTTCACTGAGATGATATTTACCACCTTCACTTGTTGTCACTATTTTGGAAACTGATTCAGAGATTATTTTCTACTGAAGTTAAACCACCCTGATTAGTTGTCTCAATCTATTGAAGACTTTTCCCATCTAGGAAAGAGTCCTTTCCTGCCCCTTTGCACAGTGAAATGTGGTCTGCTGAGGAAGCTTCAAAAGTCAGGAGTAATTTTATGTGTTTGAGGATGATGTTTCTTGCCCTCAAAGAACAGGGTGTTACACCAGCCAAGTGACAAGGGTGGACCATCCGTTAGCATTTTGTAGGATTAACAAAGATTCTTAGAAGAAAACAAGTAAATAGGTACACGAGGAATGACAGATTTTTTTAGACTTGGTATGATTAGTTAATCTAACTGTCCAGTACACCCATATCAATATTAATGTAACAGGAATTAACTTTTTCCTTCAGTGATTATTTCTGCAGTGAACAGAAATGTTCAGCTGCCCCACTAGCATGTTTATGGGTTTCAAATGTATTTTACACAATATGGTATGCTTACTTCTGAATCATTTCCTCTTGAACCATTGTTTCCCTCTTACACAGATTATATGCTTTTATGCTGATGTATGTGGAATTGCACAACAGAACTGTTACTTTCATGTGAAACTTTGATCAGACTCGTGATAGTGACAGGTTTTATGCTGTATATCTTCTGTAGACTTTAATCAAAGCATCATGTACTGGAATTACTGGTAAGGTCAGCAGTGTTATAGCATAATATTAGAGCTGACTTAGAAAAACATTTTTCAATCAAAAACTCCCTCAAACAATTCAATTTGAAAAAGATAGGAATGTATACTAACTTAGGGAATTAGTTAGCAGTGTCCCCTGGGAATCTGTTTTTGAGAGCTTAGGGATCCGTAAGAGCTGCTTACTTTTTAAGAACCACCTTTTAAAAGCACAAGAGCAGGCAATCCAGCTGTGTAGTAAATCAAATAAGTGGGGCAGAGGGCCAGCTTGGCTGAACAGGAACTACTCGTGGAACTCAAGTAGAAAAAGAAAGCATATGATCCCTCTAAGCAAGGTCAGGCTGCACAGGAAGATTACAGAGCTGCAGTTCACATTTGCAAGAGGAAAACACAAAAGGCCAAAGTTCAGCTAGAGTTAAAAATGGCCAGTGATATTTCAGATAACAAAGAGGCTTTTTAAAGTATGCTAATAGCAAGAGGAAGTCTAAGGCAAATATTGGACCATCACTGGATGAAGCTGGTCACTTTACAGCTAGGGATGATGAAAGGGCAAAGGCATTTAATACCTTTTTTTTTTTTTTTTTTTCCCCCTCACTTTTTAATATTAATAACGGGCCTGGATTNATGGGCCTTGGATTGGCTGGTCCTGCAAGATGGAGGACCATGAGTGGGGGAGCAGTGACCTTCCATTTATTGCCATTGCATTTGTAAGGAATCAGTTGTATCAGTTGAATGTTTGTAAGTCCATTGGACCTGATGGAATTCATCCCTGAGGACCAAGGGAGTTAGTGGATGATACAGCAAGACCCTTCTCAATTCTCTACCAAATGTGTTGGGGGTCTGGGGAGGTTCCCACTGACTGGAGACTAGCCAGCATTGTCCCAGTTTACAAGAAGGGCACAAGAGAAGACCCTGGAAATTACAGGCCTATGAGTTTAACTTCAGTGTCTGAAAAAATTATGGAGAATATTATCCTGGGAACTGTCGAAAGGCACTTAAAGGATAATGCAATCGTCAGGACGAGCCAACATGGGTTCATGGAAGAAAAGTCCTGTCTCACTAATTCAGTATCATTCTACGAGAAGATAACCCACTCAGTGGAAGAAGGGAAGGCAGTGGATATTATTTTTCTAGATTTTAGCAAAGCTTTTGATACTGTACCTCACAGTATCCTTCTGGAGAAATTGTCCAGCTGTGAGACGAACAAGTACACGGTACACTGGGTGAAGAACTGGCTGAATGGTAGAGCTCAAAGGGTTGTAGTGAATGGGACTACATCAGGCTGGTGGCCAGCCACTAGAAGTGTTCCCCAGGGCTCAATCTTGGTGCTGGTTTTGGGCAATATTTTAATCAATGATCTGGATGCAGGAGTTGAATGCATCTTTAGTGAATTTACCGGTAATACTAAACTGGAAGGTGCTGTTGACTGTCTTGAGGAATGAGAGGCTTTGCAGAGGGATGTACATAGGTCAAAGCATTGGGCCAACAGCAACAGCATGAGATTTAACAAGAACAAATGCCAAGTTCTGCGCCTGGGACGAAGTAATGCTGGACACAGGTACAGACTAGGACATGAGTGGCTGGAGAGTAGCCCTGCAGAAGGGGTGCTGGTCAACAGTAGGCTCAGCACAAGTCAGCAGTGTGCCCTGGCAGCCAAGAGGGCAAACCGTATTCTGGGGTGCATTAAACACAGCATTGCCAGCCAGTCTATAGAGGTGATTATCGCACTGTATTTAGCATTGTTGTTGTGGCCTCACCTGGAATATTGTGTGCAGTTCTGATCTCCACAATATAAAAAGGGTGTTAAGATACTTGAATGCGTCCAGAGGAGGGCAGCAAAGCTGGTAAAAGGGCTGGAAGGTATGACCTATGAGGAAAGGCTGAAGACACTGGTTGGAGAAAAGGAGGTTCAAGGACAACCTCACTGCACTCTACAACTTCCTTAGGAGGGGAAATGGAGAGGGAGGTGCTCATCTTTTCTCGCTGGTATCCAGGGACAGGACGTGTGGGAATGTCTCAAAGCTGCATCAGGTGAGGTTCACACCAGACATTTGGAAAAAGCACTTTAGTGAGAGGGTAGTTAGACACTGGAACAGACTTCCTACAGAGGTAGTTGATGCCCTGTGCCTGTCTGTCTTTAAGAGGTGTTTGGATAATACTTTTAATGATATGTTTTAACTTTGGATCAGCTCCAGAGTAGTCTCAATGACTACATTCATTGAGTCTGTCGACTTGTAGGTCCTTTCCCACTGAAACTATTGTATTCTGTTCTATACGTGTTCTCAGAAAAAATGTAAGGAATACCACTGCAACCGTGTGGAATCTGTATTGTTTACACAGTCTGCAAAGGAATTTTTAAGCACTTCTGTTTGAAACAGCATTCTTTCTCGAATTCTGAAGGCAAAATTAAGTCTTCAGTTTTAATTGGTTTCATTAGTCTTGGATACATTACCCAGTAATAGCTTAAATGAATGTAAACATGAGTTTTATTTTGCAAGGCAGGTTCAGGATCAATCAGGTACAATTTCAGGCAGAACATACCTGTATCATATCTTGATTAGATAAGGACCAAAGCAAGGGACTGAATTTAAATCCAGCTCCTGAGCTAATGGAGAGACGGTGAATGAGGTGCAGGCCCCCAGGTGATGTTCCTCACAGCTCTTTCTCCAAGCACAGCTGTTTTCACATTAGTCTCGTCCCAGGCTGGACAGTTGCACTGATTAGAGCAGATCTCAAACAAAGACAACTAAAACTCTAGTTCAGTGCTGAAAGAGGCTGAATAGGAAAATTACAGAGAAAGATGGTTACAGGGCTGATCAGCACAATTACAGCTTGTTAGTGCACTCAGGGGCCTTACCTGTATTTCATATGCATATATACCTGTCACACCACTAATAAACAAATTATTGCAGCATAATGAAGTCATTGCCCCTGTTCCGTATCTCATTGCACAGTACTGACATTCTCCTTGTGTGTAATATACCTTTTCATATACTACAACCCAAATATTGCACCTCATCTAATGCATGAATTATGCTATTGACTCCCCAAGAGTCTTGCTGAACTGGATCTACAGGCAGTTTCAATCTTGTTTAATTTGTTCAGTTAAAATTTTAAATGCAAGCATTATTGCTGAAATTCCGTGAGTGCTCTGAGCTGAGTGAGACTACTATTGCCATGGTAAAGGGTGGATACCGCTATATTTATTTCCTACTGCTTGCTTCTGTCACAATTGCCTTGATCTATAGTGCCAACACAGGTGTTCATATAGGTCGTGGTGATTTTAACCTCACAGTAATGCTTTATTTAAAATCACAATAATTAATTCTGCAAATTAATTAACTAAGCAGCTGCCCAGATTATTTTGCTAGTGTGTAAGAGCAGGCTAGTTCAGAGGTAGGGATGGAACCAAGAAGTCAATGGCAGGGGGGAGACAGGGTCATCTCTTTTAACAGTTGTGCCAACTCAGGTCATTTTCATGTCCTTTTGAAACTCCGGAAAGCATGCTCTTAAATGTATGCATCAAGGCTGTGCTGCTATAGAGATCTCAACAGCCTGGAGAAAAGGGCTGCCAGGAACCTCATGAAGTTCAGCAAAGAGAACTTCCAAACTGTGCACCTGCAGTGGAATTACCCTATGCACCGTCACATGCTGGGGACTGACCAGCTGAAGAGCCGTTGAGCAGAAAATGCCCTTATGTGGATACCAAGCTGTCCATGAATCATCAGTGTGCCCTTGCAGCACAAAAAGCCCATAGTGTCCTGGGGTACACTAGGTAGAGTATGGCCAGAAGGCTGAAGGAGGTGATCTTTCCCCTCTACTTGGTGCTGGTGAGACACATCTGGGTTCTTTGTCCAAGTCTTTGCTCCCAAGTACAAGAGAGACAAGTAGCTACTGGAGAGATTCCAACAATGGGACATGAGAATGATTAAGGCACTGGAGCATCTCTCATATTAGGAAAGGCAGAGAGAGCTGAGACTATTTAACATGGAGAAGCATCAGGGGTATATTACCAGCATGCATAAATACCTAATGAGAGGGGTCAGTAGAGAAGATGGAGACAGACTTCTCAGTGGTGTCCAGTGACAGGACAGGAGACAATGACCACAAACAGAAATACTGGAAATTCCACTTAGACATAAGAAAAAAACTTCTTCATTGTCATGGGTAGTGGTTTTACCCTGCTAGGGAACTAAACACCACTACAACCTCTCTCTGACTCCCCCTTCTCAAAGGAAGAGGGGGAGGAAATATGATGGAAAAGGGCTCAAGGGTTGAGATAAGGACAAGAAGGTTGCTCACCAATTACTGCCATGGGCAAAACAGACTCAATTTAGGGAGATAATTATTGCCTACCAGACTAGAACAGCGAGAAACTAAAAGCAAACTAAAAACACCTTCCCCTCACCCCCCCTCTTCTACCTTCTCCCCCCGAGCGGCGCAGGGGAACGGGGAATGGGGGCTGCGGTCAGCCCATATCGCTGCGTCTGTGCTGCTCCTTCGTGGTCACTCTCTGCCCCTGCTCCAACGTGGGGTCCCTCCCACGGGATGCCGTCGTTCCCGAACGGGTCCTGCGTGGGCTTCCCACAGGCTGCAGCTCTTCAAGAGCTGCTCCAATGTGGGTCCGTACCATGGGGTCCACCCTTCAGGAGCAAACTGCTCCAGCACGGGTCCCCCACGGGTGGCAGCTCCCACTGGATCACCTGCTCCTGCGTGGGCTCCTCTCCACGGGCTGCTGGAGCAGCTGGAGCCTGCTCCTGCGGGGGCTCTCCATGGGCTGCAGCCTCCTTCAGGCCACATCCACCTGCTCCTCCGTGGGCTCCTCCACGGGCTGCAGCGTGGAAATCTGCTCCATGTGGTACCCTGTGGGCTGCAGGGGGACAGCCTGCTCCACCATGAGCCTCACCACGGGCTGCAGGGGAACATCTGCTTTGGCACCTGGAGCACCTCCTGCCCTCCTTCTTCACTGACCTTGGTGTCTGCAGGGCTGTTCCTCACTCCTCTCTCCCAGCTGCTGTTGCACAGCAGTTTTTTCCCTTTCTTCAATCTGCTCTCCCAGAGGCACAAACAGCATCACTCACTGGCTCAGCTCTGGCCAGCGGCGGGTCCCTTTTGGAGCCGGCTGGAGCTGGCTCTGATCTGACATGGGGCAGCTTCTGGACTCTTCTCACAGGGGCCACTCCTGCAGCCCCCTTGCTACCAAACCCTTACCACATAAACCCATTCTGATGGTCAAACACTGGACCAGATTGCCCGGAAGAACTGTGAACTGTCCATCCTTGGAAATATTCAGAACTCAACTGGACTCAGCCCTTGGCAGCCTTTTGCAGCTAACCCTGCTCTGAGCGTGGAGTTGGAATAGAGACTTCCCATGGTGTCTTTAAGCCAGCCTCAGCAATTCTGTGATTCTAAGAACCGGAATGCATAGTGGATGGAAACAAGTCAATAGGTACACAATGGTTAGTACTGTCACAAAAATCATATTGCCTGTTGTATTTCTTACTGTTATTTATGTATGTCTTGTGTGATAGGCATGACAAGAATGTGCAGTACTCTTTTCAAGTACAGATAATGTGCCATACCACTTACTAACGTAAGGGGAAACAGATGAGGTATTCAGAATAAGCTTTCATTTAGTAATCAACACGCAAATATTAATAGGGGGGTCAGACATATTTTCACCACCTTGTCTTCATTCACTTTCTTCCTTAAAGATTTGTTCTAGTCCATATCTGCAGTAAACTTTTTATTAGTGTTAGTGGGACCTGTAATGAACAACAACAACAAAAAGTCATAATTTTTTGTAGCTTCCATAGATTCTGGATAAGGAGAGAAAATATCAATCAGTTCATATAATCAAAATATATTATTTTTCATGTTATTACAAAATCATGTGAGTGTTGCAGGATATCAAAATTATATATGGATGATAACTAGAAACTACCAAAAGGTTTGTTTGATACCACCTATGTAGTATATGTCTATGTAGATAGTAAGTAGTCAGTGGTAGTAGTAAGATGTACTAAAGACAAATAGGAGAGTAGTCTTTCCTAAATAGATCGTTGAAATAATTCTTAAAATAGTATAGGTGTGCAGAAATAACTTTTACACAAGGATTCAAAGCAATGACATACTAACGTAAGAGCTTGTAGGAGCTTGTAGGAGCAAGTAGAGCATGGAAGAGAGCTTGTATGAAATATCTATCATTGTAAGAAGTAGGAGACACAATCTAAAAATTGTTTACCATTCATGATATTGTACCTTTCTTTCTACATAAAAACAAACATTTGTTTTGTAATAAATTTCAATATTTTTGAATAGTTATTTTAATTTATTTCACTGTGGAGCATGAAATGTGGTCTAGCCATGATACAGCTGCAGAAGTTTCCATACTTCACTGATACTGATAAGCATTATGTGCATATGCAAATAATTTTAGTAACATGTGTGGAGCTAATACTTAGGTGGTATTATGAAACAAATAAAATAGATTCCCACACAGCAATCCACATAAAAGATCAAGGAAAGAAATGTACTCATTTTAAGTTATTTGTATATATTGATTGAAGCTTTGTGAGAAAACCAAGAAAGGTCAGTGCTGGGTTAAGAGTATCTGAAAAAAAAAATGCTGAAAAGCTGCTAAAGCCACAGTTGCTCACAAGAAGAAAGATTAGTGGGCTTATGCATTATATACTTATCAACTGTAGCAGTTCATAGGTCAGGTCTACTCATTTTTTATTCAAATACAGTCTGCGCTAGTGTTTGCTGGAAGCTAGCAGACTCAAGGAATTTGAATAACTTTATAAGCGTGTTCTTTTGAAAAAGTGATGTGACAGTAAGCATGAAAGTTAAGTCACTCTAAAAAGTGAATTCAAGACTAAGTGAGGCTGGTAACAGACCCTTTGCATCAAAAATATTAAGTTAAGTGTGCTTTCATGGTTTAGTATGCTGTCTCAGCTTATGAATGCCGGCCATCTCACAGCACTATGCTTTGTTTTTATGTTTCAATTCAGATCTAAATGAATCATGATCTGCCAATAACCTAAGAAAATAGGTTATAATAGAAATAGAGAAAAAAATTTTTCTCAGAATAACTGTCACAGAAGCGAAGTGGCTTCCATATCCTGAGAGATTCATGCAATACCTGTAGGAATTTCTGTTTGCTCCTTGAGGGATGTTAGATCACTTGTCACCCCTGTGCTTTTGAAAAGTTAATGTTTTTTCTTCAGAATGACATTTACAAACGTCGTTGTTTGTGGTTCCAAACTTTAGAAGTTCTTATGAAACAGTAGAATGGAGGTGGGGTTTTTTGTTTGTTTTTTTGTTTTTTTTTTGTTTGTTTTTGTTTTTTTTGTGTGTGTGTGTGTGTATGTTTTTTGTTTTGTTTTGTTTTGTTTTGCTTTTCTTAGTTGCAGCTGTTCTAAGAAACATTACATGCCTCTAAAGGAGACCATGATCTTTGTTTCTGCTGGAGGCTCCGTGACCTTCCAGCTTTATCAAAAACACAGCTTTTTAAGTAGGCCCCACTGAAGAGATTTAGGAAAAAAAAAAAAAAAGGAGGTACGGACATTAATTATTTAGTGGAAGAAATTCTTGTATTTCTGCTATGTGACTAGCTCTGCCTTTAATATTTGTGTAAATGTAGTTACTGATCAGAGGGCTGATCAAGTAACAAAGGACTGGATGAAGATAACCCTAATTTGTGAATCTGTTTCCTTTGCTTATTTTTTTAAACCACAAAGGCATTGGTTTTGATACAAAAGACTGGGAAAGTACAAAAACAAAAAAAAGGAAAAGAAACTAGGGGAAAGGTCAAGGATAAAGTATGAGTAATATATATAGCAGTCTGGCAGTGCTTGTCTGACGCATCGTACTGTGTTACAGAATGCTAACGCCACAGAACAGGAGTGGATAGGGTCTGCTGACTCACTCAGGAAGCCTGTTATCTGCTGACCCACTGACTCACCGTTCCTTCACAGACAGAAAAAGTGGCTGCTTAGGAGAAGAGGACTTCAGAATTAGCTGAGTAGTTGAGGAAAGTCAAGGAAGAAGCAGGTTTCTTTGTGGATGTTAAGCAGTAGAAAGGGAATGGATTTAAACTTTACCTGACATGAAATCTTTAGGTTTTTTTAATGTCAATTTAGCTAGAAGAATAATATCAACTGAGGTAAAAAAAATACCTGCAATAAAACCAGATTGTGACAAAAATAAGAAAAGGTGGGGAAGCCTCGGATTTTTTTGGGTGACAGAAAGAATAATGCTAGTGAAAGAAATACTAGTGTTACCCTTATAAAAAAAGACTAAAGTTGGTTGCAACTGCCTAAGATAACAAGAGAAGATGCTGCCCACAGATTACTTTGCAGATGTTCAGAAAATGTCTTCAGAAAGTAAGCCCACTGGGATCCTCCCCTTTGCTTGATCAGAAAGGACAGGGATATTCAAATAGATCTGCCTGCACCTTGGGCTTGGTGTCTGCTTGTTGGGATTTGGATGAAAAAATCACCCTCAGAGGATTCTGTGTGTTCATTCTTATGTGATTTTATCAGCACTTTCAACAATTCTGTTGCTGTTACTGAACACCTACCCTAATTCTTGTTTGAAAGACCAGTTACAACCTTAATGCTATTTACTTACCAAGCAGCTAAACTGGGATGAATTTCTCAATCTATTGGCCAAACTTCTATGAGGAAAAAAGAGACCTCCTGTTACCTCTTTTTAGCTAGTGTGTGGTAATTTAGACTGGTGCCATCTCCCTCCCTTTTGCATCATCCTTTTGCTTTTAAGCTTAAGTATAGAAACCAGATGTATCTGGCAGAAGCAGGAAAGAGCCAAAGGAGGCTGGAAGGAGCAAGAAGTTGGTTTGCCAGAGCATGAGAAGGGTTCTCAGGTCTCCAGTTAGGTGGGTTTTTTTGTTGTTTGTTTGTTTGTTTTTGGTTGTTGTTTTTGGTTGTTTTTGGTTTTGTTTTGTTTTCCTCTCTGCAGCCATTGGCTACTGTGGCTATGAAATATATTTGCTGTAAGGGCCTAGAGAGCATCCCTTCTCCTGGAGATTTCGCTGCCTGGGCTCAGGGCCAATTTAGAGATAGTGCAGCTGACACCTGTCCCATCCCTCTGGTGATTTAGGAGACATTTCTCCCAGACAGCACTGCAGGGAAGCCTGAGCTTCCTGTGGGAGCTGATTTAAGGTGCTGCTCTGGTGCTTGGCTCCCACTTGAGCTACAGCTGCCACTGCGTCACAGCCCTGCCTATGCCTGGCCATGGGCATACTGATGTGGGCCCAGACGCTGACTGACATGATGACACCCCAGTCTTTTGTTGGACCTTCCTCACCACTGTGGACCTGCCTGGTGGCCCTCACAGAGCCTGAGCGTGACCCCAATTTGCTGACTTGCATTCCTGGCTTGACCTTGGCCCCATCTCATCACCTTGAACTTGCCTGACGTCGTGGGCTCTGGGCTGGCTCTGGCTGCTGTCCCTGGTCATGTCCTACTCACCTTGCTCGAGGGCTGTGAGACTGTTCTGTGGCTGGCAAGCTTTTGGGGTCTTCCTCAGCTCCCAGCTCCCCTCCATTAGGGAGCAGCCGGCCTGTGTTGCACGGTGATGGTTAGCTCAGACCTTCTTCAGTCCTGAGCCCAGACAGCCAAACCTCCAGGAGGAGAGATGCTCTCACAGTGCTTACATTTACTGAGGGTATTACTTTCCTGACATCTTGCTTTATGGGATATAGGATTAAATGGAGTTCTTGCTAATTTTGTATATGTTAGTATACATACATGTGTATATGTTTTGGCATTTGTTTTCGTGTTTAAACCAGTCATACTTTTAGATATCCTGGAAGAGAACTGTGCCTGTAAACATGCCTAACAGATTCAGAACAATAAACAGTGAATGTCCAAACCCAGGGAATTAGCAGCTTAGAAACCAAAATTAAGTCTGCTTATAGCAAACTGCTGACCAAAAAGGGGAACAGAACTATGCCAGGCGGTAACAGATACACTTTATTTTCCAAATGATGAATATACCTGTAGGAGTTTATCTGCATGCAAAATTTCACTCTGGTATCATCTGAGGGTGATGCACTCACTCCCTGAAAGATACTGGCAATCTTGACTGTTTCATTACATCTTTCCTCTTTATAGTCAAACTGATGTTACTTACACGATCTATTGCATGACTGAAACATGCAGTTCCAACAAATGTGCTTTGTTCTTGTTCTGCACTTGTAATTCAAGCTGCTTTTGCCTTTGACCTGAAATCTCTTATAAGCTCAGTTTCACAGGCTTACTGTAGAGGTTTTCATAAGTACGAGTCAGCATCTATTGTTCATTTGGTTACAAAACAGGGCTTTACAAACAGAATATCAGGGTACTACGCAAAGCCCTCATTCAAAGTTTTCATTTGAAATAACTGTTTTAAATTGAAATCCTAGGAAAAACTAATCACATATGAAATTTTACTTTGGTGAGAATGTGATTCTTCCAAGTTTTGTTCCATGATGATCTTACTGCATGATTACAGTTTTGAATGGGAAAGACACGACCTCTTTTCATTTCACCAATACTGATGCAAGAGATTGTTATCCCTTACTAAACATTACCACTGTTTCAGATCTAGCAGTTGAGCTGCTTGTATGAATATTCATTCATTAACACACATGAGTCAAGGTGAGATGAATTAACAAAGATATTTAAGCCAACTGAAATAACCCACTTTATTTTGATGGACATTGATTGGGGAGTATTACACAGTTCGCTCACTGTGCAGATCTGAGAGGGTATTGACATCTCACATGGCAAGGAACAGTAAATAATTGGGAACAAGTTAAGGTAGCATTTTTTCTCCATTACTTTACATCATGTTGTCCTTGAAATTTGTCTGATTGCAGGGGCTTCAGAGAAATATGAACTTGGTGGTTTCAATGACTAAAATGCCTTTCAGCTCTCCTTCAGTGAATTTTTTACAGGTTTCAGAATGCTGGGTCATAGTCTCCTAAAACAAATGTGGTTGCTCCCCTCCATAACAAATAGAGTATTAATAGAGTTGATCCTTTAATTATTTGTGAAGCTGATACAAGTGGATGCATTAAGATGGATAATTACTGAGCTATCAAAAAACTTAATAAAGGATGATGACAGATGGAGTTTTGCACTGGTGTTATAGACAGCTATATGATGGAATAATAGTAAGGCATGCAAGAAAGAAGGCCAGGTTCTTTAAACCTCTAGAATGCACTTCACTAAATTAGCGTAGGAGCAGATCTTCCTCCACTTTCAAAAATTCAACTAAGCCTATGGAGATAACATTTTTTTATTCTGTTATAAGTGTGTTTTCTTCTTCTTCTGAGCTCCATTACAGTTGCTATTACCATCTTAGACTGTCATGGACTTCCTGATGTCTGTACTCATGTTCAAGTGGAAGCAAAAGTTGGCAAGGAACAGCCTTCAATGTCTGTCTGTTTTGCTAGCTTTCCTTGAACTTCAGGCAATAGAACATTGAGAAAAGTCCTCCCACAGCATAAGTTGTTTGTTGTCTGCCTTGAACCTGTCTAAGCTAGCTTAACTGATCTTGCCAAAAGTGAGCGAAGGAATACTCCCAGGGACTCCTTTGCCGATAAATCTAAGGACAAAAGAACTTCATACAGCCAGAGGAAGACAAACAGCTAGGGAAAATAACCTCTTTCACTTCCAAAGACAGACCTGGAAGTGAAGGATGCTGGCTAAAGTCTCTTAGATTTCTCTTAATAACAAACAAACAAACAAAAGTATTCTTAAATTAGCCTGCTGAATGTAAAATCAATGTATAAAATTCACACAAGCTAACAGATTAAGAACTACGCTTCTCACTGTCTCTCACTGCTGGGAAATCTACAAATCTTTCCTTCATTATAATTCATTTTGATGTAGTTAGTTCAGACGAAGAATATTTTGTTGCTCAGAATAAGAAAACTTTCTCTGCTCATGTAAAAAAGGCAAAGCTATGAATGCTAATTTAGTTTCAGATGCCTCTAAACTAATAGGAGATTTTCCGTGGTTTCAATAGATATTGATTCAACTTCTAAGCAAGGAGTTATCCAGATGTTTGCTGTTGATGAAATAAGGTACCTTATGCAATGTTAAGAAACTAAAAAAAGTAAGGACAGGAATGACTAATAGGTCAAAAATCAATTTTATGTGTAAATCTCTGTAACTCACCACCTATCAATACAGAAGTGCTTCGTTACAGAATCAATATAGTTCTAATGACCAGAATAACAACATTTCAGAGCATATACACATACTATTAAGTCTGCTTGAGGGATACCCATGGATGCCTTTGCACATGGAAGCTTTTGCGTACTAGAATGACCATGGCAGCATGATTCACAGGCCTTTTGTGGTAGTAAAAATTGGAACAATATGTTGTTCAAATTTAGAGATAAAACAGCCACTCCAAAGCAGCTCTTCTACAATCCTCTAGCCCATCTCAATCCCAGAAGAGTACAGCACAGATGTCTGGATTGTATTTTCTGGGAAGACTTCAGTCAAAGAGAAATTTAGGACTTGGGGCTAATAAAACCTGGATTAAAATATCGAAGTGGAATTTAAGATAATTGCCAAAACAGCTGTTGTTTACTGTCCCTTAACAAATCAGATTACTTGAGAAAAACATTTTCTTAACAATCAGGTTGCAGGAAGTCCAGTATTCCTCTGACAGATATTTCAGGCAGCCCTGAGCTTGTGTTCCAGCTGTAGTTATATCCCTCGGCAGCCTGCGTGCTCTGTTCTTTAAGCAAGCCTACTATCCCTAACACACATAGGCAGGAAATCACGTGGAAGAAAAGGGAATCAACATGAAGGGGCCTCACAATGCTTAAATAGATCAGTTTTCATTAGATGTGAGTCATTCTTGTTTGAATCCTGCTTCTTTAGTCAGGAGAGTTCATTGACTAGTTGTCTATGGCTGGTAAACCTAAGGTTCAGCCCTTTTGGCTGTCAATTGTTCCTGTACTCCTCCTCTTTTCAGTCACTCCTGTTCCATCTGAGATGCTATCAAAGACCAGGATCTGGTTTATACAGTCTTTTCTTCTCTGGCTTCTTGACATTCCTGAGCCACTGTTATGAATCTGTTGGACAGACATACATATGTAGGACTGTGGATCAAGACTTCCTCAGAGACTGAAGCTCATTGAGGGCTCCTCATATTTATATATTAATAACAAAGTGAACTCAATAATTTTATTTTACACCTGGGAAGATGAAAACACTGAGAGCTAGAACTTGGCTACTAAAGTAGCCTCTGATACAGAATGTCCAATTTGGGCATACCTTTCAGAAACGTTGAGTATCTAGGAACTCCAGCTGGAGCTAAGAAAAAGTTTGCTCCTGTGCAAAGTCATGTTATCTCCCTGCCCTGGTTTCCCCATTTGAAAAAGGACAGCACTGCACTATAAAGCATAGTAGGATATTCATCTAAAACAGTTACATTAGCATTACAGGTTGGATTTACTGCTGTTCTTGAGCATTGTGGGTGAGTGGCTGTATTTCTGAGCATCTGAAAAGCATTCAGAAGTAAAAAAACTATTAAACTTCACAACATCCACCTGAAGCATTTCAATGCCATGGAGAAACAAAGTAACTAGTCCCAAATTCTGTAAATTAGGGTAGGTCAACACTGGCAGACTCCAGCTCAACAGCCTTGTGCTCCGATCTCACTGGGAGACAAGCGTCTGCAGTCTGGAAGCCATGTAACTGTTAATGAAACAGGATGCCCAAGCTTATATGCTCTGCCTCTCAGTGGAGCTAATGACTGTGAGGGGAATGCCATAGCAACACTGTGATAAAACTTCTAAATCTCCAGTTTCGTTTTTAGCCAGTATGACGTCTAGGAAGGCCCTCTTCATTATGAGTGGATTTCTAACCTTGACTTCCTGATTCTCACTTCTCTGCATCGCTGACCAGAATACATCATCTTGTGTACACGTGGAATAACTCTGGAATCTCATGCCAGCTCCGTGCAATACAGTTCAGCAAGCATGTAATAATCAGTTTTAATAGTGGTGTTTGATTTAGCAGGTTGGTGAACTGTATGCTACAGTAAAAGATGAATCATTGTTTATAGATTGTGTCAAAGCAGCCAAGTGGCATTTAACCAGAGTTTGTTAATGTTTCTATGCACAAGTTAGAAACCAGTAACCCATATTCAAAGCCAATATCTTGTCAAAAGGACACTATCTAATTTGCTCCAGGGACACTAACATGCTTTAGAAGAGAAACCCATTTAGCCGTTTTTAAGAAAGAAGCCACAAAGGTGGGGAGCTAGTGAAAACTTCGAAATAGCAAGGAAGGACATATGTGAAGGAGGAGGAGCAAGGCTGCAGTGGAAACCTCTTAGAGTTCGAATAGAAGAATATTTCCCAAACTGTCAGACCTTAGACTTGATTCTGTCTCCAAAAGCTTTTACAGCAAGATCTTTTGCTGCTAAGTCAGCGTGGATCCACTGAAGTCAGTAATGCTGAAATGATTTACAATAGCTGACTGGCTGGCCTTGTTTTCTCTTTCCCTATCAAGTAAAAGGAAACACAAGTAGAGAAAGCTTGAACCTCCTTTTAGTTTTCTGTAAAATGTATTAGAATAAATACCTTTCCAGTAAGGGAGCTCTTTGAGCTTAATAAAGGAAATTCTCAGGCCCAGTTGAAAAAGTAATAAAATGCTAATAAGTAGCTAATTTCTGAAAAAAAGAAGAAAAAAAAGGTGGTTTAGGTGGAGAATTATAGGAGGTATCTTAGCTTTTATGGTGGGGGAATCTTTACATGAGAGCATATGAGAGAAGGGGGGAAAGTGTAGCTCTGAATAGGAATCTTGGAGAGATTGTTTAAGCTTTTTCTTTAAAAATACTATCTTTGTTAAGTTAATGATTTATTTAGGATTTAATCCTTTAGGTGTTAGAGAGCTCTGGCAAATTTCTTCTGTTATAGGGAAAACAGGATAGAATAGTATTCTTCATTGTTGAAGGAAAGATAGAAAGCTGTCAAAAGAAAATATTGTTCACATATGGTACCAGCCAACCACCAATTCCTCTTTCCTTACAGGCTTTTCCTTTACAACTCTATGGGGCTTGCAAGTGAATGGGTCAGAAGTGGCCAAATCTCATCTGCATCAAGACAGAGGACCCTGCCTTGCATCATTGTTTGCTTTTGAATCCATAACTGGCATTCAGCATAGCAATATGGGACCTGGCTCTGACTATAGCAAAAGCTTTTCATCATAACATAAAAAACAGACTGTACAAAGATGATAAATAAGGAAAATCAAACTAAAAAGATAGGGTATCCTATGCTACAGCCACAGAGATTGACTTAACATTTTAGGATTGCCTGTGAGAAACTTATTTATGCTGCATTCCCTTGTGCTACATGGTGTAGATATATTCTATAAAGCTAAGTAAATACACAACACTCATAGATTATACCTTGCATGGTCAAGTTTAATATTTCACTAAAACAATAACAATAACCTGAAATGCTTTCCAAAAGTGAAAATTCTAGTAGTGCGTAATACAAACTCTTAAGGGAAATGGTGGGGGCTAAATAGGTAAAAAGAATCTCCTTGAACATGTTCAGTCTTTTGTTGAACTTGAGGAGGCTGCAGGGGAAGGCACAGAAGGCACAGAAACAAAGAACTTCTGGTAATTTTTTAATTTCAGAGATAGCTGACTCATTCAGTTCTTTCAGCATTACCAATGATCTGCTATGTGACTTCAGATAAGTCACTTCCAACTTTCCATATCTCTTATAATTACTTACAGCAGCATCTTTCATTCCTGCATCCTGCCCAACTCTATGTTGTATTACTTAGGTCTGCACTTTGTTTAGCTCTATGTGCCCAGAATATAGTTAGATTCTTGCAATGCTACTGAACAACGAGAACAAAAAAGGGTTATTTTCTTCAAGGAAATAGAGTAAGTAACATAACAAGTAATCTCAGTCACACCTTATCATATTGCAAAGGTCAGGAGTTATCTGATGAATGGTAACAGGTCTTGTGGAAAACCCCAGTAACCCACTGCACACTTATAAAGGGCATGTGAATGTTACTCTGGCTGTCAGAAGTATTATGTTACGCTGGCATTTGCCCTCTTGAAACATGGGATTATACTCCGCTATAAATAACTTGAAATATAAAGGAAAGCATCAGCTTTTGAAATGAACTTGGCTTATTAGAGAAATTGGAGATACTGTCTAAATAAAAATATAGGATGTAGTTCACTGAAGTTGAATGCAAAATGTTGCTTGATATCAAAATATCTACTTGGGCGCTGGATAATGAACAATTTGTCAGGTTGTTCTTCAGAGAAGACTCTGAGGATCATAACAGATTGCAGGCTAGCTCTAAACGTTGCTTTAATACTAGGATAAAGGCCAACATCAGTGAGATCCTGGTAATATGGATTGACTGGGAGGGTTTCAGTTTAAGCACACTGCTTCTACTTCAGAAGGAGAATGAGGATCATCAGGCTAACAAAAAAAGGACAAAAAAGAAGGGCTGAATGAAATAAAGTTCTTTAGCCTGAAGAAAAGAAGAAGTATACCTAGCCTCTGTTTTTGCAGAGGACAGAAGAGCTACCAGTGTGCTTGAAATGCATTGGGAGACACTCAGTGTAAACATTAGGGAAACCTTATAAATGCTAAGATGCAGATTGCCTGGGGGGGTTGTGAAACTTTCATTATCAGAGGGTCTTAAAAACAGGTTTAACAGATTCCTGTCAGAAATGATAGATACCATTGGTCTTGCTGCCAGACAAGGGAGTGAAATAATGATTTCTTAAGATGTCTCCTAGCCCTCTCTTTCTAGGATAGCTGCCATCCCATCACCTAATCTGGGGTCATTAACATCACTTAGAAAGCGTATGAAGGAAAATGTAAGTCTCTGCATCCGCAGGACTTCTTAAGGGCTTTAATTAATTAATTATCTATGCTAGGCTGAACATGAGCCGGCAGTGTGCTCAGGTGACCAAGAAGGCCAATGGCATCCTGGCCTGTATTAGAAAGAGTGTGGCCAGCAGGAGCAGGGAGGTGATCATCCCCCTGTACTCAGCTTTGGTGAGGCCGCACCTCGAGTACTGTGTTCAGTTTTGGGCCCCTCACTGCAAGAAAGACATCGACGCCCTGGAACGTGTCCAAAGAAGGGCAACGAAACTGGTGAGGGGTATGGAACACAAGTCTTATGGAGAGTGGCTGAGGGAGCTGGTATCGTTTAGTCTGGAGAAGAGAAGGCTCAGGGGAGACCTCATTGCACTCTACAACTTCCTGAAGGGAGGTTGTGATGAGGAGGGGGTCGGCCTCTTCTTTCAGGTAACTAATGATAGGACTCGAGGAAATGGCCACTAGTTGCACCTGGGGAGATTTAGATTAGATGTCAGGAAAAACTTTTTCTCTCAGAAAGAGGACAGGCCCTGGAACGGCCTGACCAGGGAGGTGGTGAAGTCACCGACCCTCGTGGTGTTCAAGAAGCGCCTGGACAAGGTGCTACAAGATATGGTTTAGCAGCTTAGTGGGTAGTGTTGGTGATAGGATGACGGTTGGACTAGATGATCTTGTAGGTCCTTTCCAACCTTGTGTTTCTGTGATTCTATGATTCTGTAATTGCAACTTTATGTCAGGGACCTGGGTACATTTAAACACCTTAGTTGCATTGACTAGTCTCACTGGTCACCATCACCCACACATCCTCGGCCCATGGCCCAAGCATCCCATTTAAGTTCAGGCCTGAGCTGTGTTGTAGACGTACCTTTCCCCATTCCTGTTTTCTACTGTTCCTGAATTGTTTTAATTTCCTGGCTTCACCTAGGGCCTGGTTAATTACTTTGCCTTATCTGATGACTACTGGACTGCCGATGGGCTGACCCTGCTTGGGGACCCTGTTTAGACCCTGTGGGACTGTACCCTGCCACTGAGGGCACTGCCTGTGCTGCGGTCACCCTTGACTAATGGCTTTTTTCCCTTAAAGAAATTTGGCGCTTGTGGTTCCCTGACATTTAAAGCCATAACCATCAGAGGTATTCTAGTTCTGCACCAAAATAATTCCTGGTGTAACCAAAATGAAATCCTGGTAGACTAGCAACCACTGTTAATAAACTATAGTTCTGACGTATTAAAATTTTTCAGTGTTGCTGTTAGACAGACTCAGGCTTCATTGGCTTGAGGGATTTTATGAAACTTCTTAAGTGAACATGAAGGTCATCGAATGTTACTTATGTTCCACTATTATACCTCTTCTTTTTTTTTTTTGTCAAACCACCAGTTGACAAGTAAAACATCATACAGAAACAGAGATTTTTCTTATCTATCTGTTGTCTAGAATGTACTGATCTTTGATATGAGAAAACATCTCTAGCAGAGCAATTGCCAATATTAAATTATTCAATCCCCTATCCTTCCCAAACTCGCACAGAAATGACAGTGAACTCTTAAAAAGAGGATCCACAGAATGCCTTGAAAACATCCAACAGAGTGTTCTCTAATTGTTATAAATTCTGAGATGATCACTTTACATATAAGCAATGATGTTATTCATAGGTATAGCATACAGAGTAAAACAAAGGCATGTTGGTGAAGTAGAAATGAGTAAAAATCTTGGAGTGGCTTTACAGACTGATAGTGTCTTCATAGCACAATCCATTTAAAGCGTTGCAGCCAATGTTCCTTTTGCCTCAGTCAAATGCATATGATAACTATCACTCTATGCACCTTAGTAAATATATCACAATTTTATTGTCCAGGAAGGAATCTGTGATTTAGGTCTACTACCTATAAATCCAAAACCAGGACTAAATTCTGTGAAAATTATATTGGATGAAATTCACCCAGCTATTATTGAAAGGATAGTGTTCACTTTTTCTGTACATCATGCTGAGAAGTCTTGAATGCCATTGTTATCACTGATAATAAATATGAACAGTACTGACTACAGTACTGACTTGGTAATTAACATCGATGAAGTAACGTGACATTTTCAAAGAGGAATAAGCCATGATAACTGTATCTAAATATACAGAAACATTTATGGAATGTTGATTTCTTAAGAAAAGTGCAAAACAGTCTGAAAACTGACAGCTGGGATTTTATTTATTTATTTATCATTTATTTATTTTTGTAGCACAGAGTTAGTTGTACTAACCCCAATTCCCTTGCTCCATGCCCTCTTCTTAAGGATATCTGCTGCAAGTGAAGAAATCATGTACTTGTTAGAAGTGCTTAGAAACAAAATTCTCTGGCCTCTGGTTAGCAGAATGGTTTCTGTTGCGGTTTTTAGGCAGCTACAAATTATGACACCGGATATGTCTCCACAGGCTCCTCAGTTGGTGGCTTGTAGTTACATCTCCCTGCTCTCAGTTGCATTAAGTATGATACAAACATAGTTTAAATCCTTATCGTTTGATGTTCTGTTTCCCCTCTCGATAACAGATCTGTTCCTTAGTTCTAGAATAGGGCCTGGATATTTTTGTCCTATGTTTGTCTTGTACTTATGACAAAAAAATTTGTACCTATAACTGCATCTTCTGGGTTTTAATACACAAAATTAAACAAAAACAGGATATGTAAACACCAGCACAACACTTGCTGTATTGTTTAACTGATGATACCTAGGTAATTGCCAAACAAGTAGGATACTAGTTTTTCTGTGTTTGTATGTCATTGTGAAGTAATTTTTCTTTTAAAGCAAACTGCCTTAATGATAACTTCTGTCATGGCATCATCCATATGTTAGACCATGCAAAGCCTGGAAACTACAGGGCTATATGCGGGCTGATGGGAGTTACAACATGTATGTCACATGAGCTGTGAAGGCCTGCTGTGATCTTTCTGAAAGTGCTGCCTGTTTCAATAACAACGTGTTGCTGCTTAGCTTTCCAAAGACGTGGCAGGAATAGAGACAACAGCAGTTTCTCCTTCTCCTCCCCACCCCCGTTTGGTTGCTGAGCATGACACCATGTGGTATGGGACATCCCTTTGGCCAGTTGGGGTTGGCTGTCCTGGCTGCGTCCCCTCCCAGTTCCTTGTGCACTCCCAGTCTCCCAGCTGGTGGGGCAGTGTGAGGAGCAGAAAAGTCCTTGGCTCTGTGTAAGCACTGCTCTGCAACAACTAAAACATCAGTGTGTTATCAACACTGTTTTCATCAAAAATCCAAAACATAAAAACCATAAACCATAAAAGCTGCTATGAAGAAAATTAACTCTATCTCAGCCAAAACTAGTACAGCATATTAGGCTATATCTGCTCACAAACGATTAGTATCAGCGCAACTCTCAAGTCCCTGTGGACACCACTGCTCTTACCTCTGGTCTTTCTGTCACCTTGTGAGAGAACAGCTGATACCCCAAGCCTCCTGAGATTCAAAGCTGATGTGAAAGCAGCTGCAACCACCTGGAACTGGCTGCCAGGGCTCTGATGGCACTGACAGGCCTCACTGTCCCTGTTCTGCCTCCCCAGGGCTCCCCCCTGTCCCTGGCTGTGGGCTCAGGACCCCATTTCAGCCCCCCAAGGCCAACAGCCTTGGTCCCAGCAACACTGTAGCAGGGCCAGTCTCCAGCTCTCCACAGCCTTGTCCAGCCCTGGCCTTGGCCCATCCCAGTCCCCATGAGGTGCCTGGTGCCCTGGGCTTGGGCTGTCCCTGCCTGTCCCCTGAGCCAGCCTTCCCTCCTCCCTGGCTGGGGTGGTGGGATGCCTGGGGATCCCCAGTGGCTCCCAGCTGCTCGGAAGCCACCAGCCTGCACTGGGCCCTGACATTGTAGCAAGAGGAGCATAGCATCTCCTCTTCATTGTAGTAAGGTCAACAGGAGAAGCTGGAGGGAGGACCTGAATTCTGCCCATTGCTACTGTCCCTGTTGGAGATTCATGACAAAATTTGCAAGACTGAAAACTGAGCTATTCCCGGTCACAGAGGACGTTATAATGAGCGTAGCAGAGATGTGCCAGAGGATAAATTTGTTCATTGTCTAATCCATAATTTCATACTTTTAATTTCGCTGAAGTTAAGGTTGACTTCTGTTCTAAAATGTTAATTAAATAGACCTGGATGGATGAATGTGCTAATGTATTATTCAGATTGAAAGAACTAAACTTTTTAAATTAGATGCATTATGGGACTTTAAACATCTGCCTTGACCCATGGAAGAGAAGGGTAGGGCTTACTGTTATTGCGTTCCTCTTTCAGCAATGGCTGGTGTGGCATGCTTTTGTGTTACCTGTTACTACTGCTTTACTTGACTGTCTTCTTCAGTCTTGGCTGGGACCACACCTACCTCCGTTTTAAGACATTTGAGGAAATTTCTCAGATTTCCTCACTCAAGAGGGTCCACTCAAGAGGTGAAAGTGCTCATATAACCAAGACAAGGTTATCATGATTAAAGTTTCTCGTTTTTCAGAGTTTTGTATAAGCCCCTCTGAGTTCACTAAATATAAATGCAGAAGAGGACCTGGTTGTGAAGGAAAACATATCTAGAATCTGAACTCCTTGCCTACTTAGCACTGTTGAGAGGTTGATGCTAACTCTAATTGTATTCTGGCAGAGTATGTCCCTGGACAGCAGGAGTTGCATGTGTTCCTGTACTACAAATAATGGTGCTACGTATTTGTACCTAAAATATCTGGAATACTCTAGAATTCACGGTACAGATATCTCTGACAAAAAAGGTTAATCCTTTGTGCAGTTGTCATGGATACATTGAATATTTTACACTTGAGAAGCCATATGACTGTGAATGAGAAACAAATGGAGGTCCCAGATAACAACAAGGAGAAAAAGTGGAGTGCCTGTGAAGTGTTTGGTACGGGTCCTAACTGGAGGCATGACAAAGCACTGCAGAGAAGTGAAAATCCCTGTTTTGTTCCAGAATAGTCTTCTAATATGTTCCGCTCAGAAACAGGAAGAGTGAACTGATTTACTTGCAGAAACAAACTGAACTGCCCTTCTGGGAAGGTCTTTTTGAAATGGGTTGAAGAAAAATGAATGTCCTGTCCTCGACCCCAGGGAGACAGTGTCCTGAGGGAGCAAAGGTCAGAATCTCTCTAGCAGTAGACAAGGGGTATTTTATAATACTGTAGCATGTGAATAATGGGCAAAGAAGAGGGGGAGATGGTTTGTATATTTTGCTACCAAGCTTTTGCAAGAGGTCTTCTTTTCTTTACATATGGAGCTCAGACTCTTCTTGGTAGTCAGCCTGATGAGGAAAGGTGCCTTCTCTCCCCATCATGGGCAGATAATGATACTTCTTACTGTACTGCTCCATATTGGAGGAATTTGCTGTTCTGACACATTGATAAGTAGAAGAAGAGATCTACTTGTTTTGAGCAGTAAAAGTTAAAACAGAATTTGTATGGGTGACTTTTTCTTAAGGTACAGTACAGGAGCAGAAAGAGCATAAAGGAGTCCTGGTATTCTGTGGCTTCGAGATAAGCTGGTTTCTTATCATTTTTCAACTTTAAACAATTAAAGTTTTCCGGCAAGGAAGTTAAAATTTCATTTAGGGAAAATATTTGTGCAATGGTGACATGTACATGCCATTCTCCATGTCCATGTCCTTATTTGTAACACATGTAGCACATTCAGGCCCTGGAGGCCTGAATCTTTCTTGTCAGGCTGTTCTCTTCTGACCTCCTGTTTCTGTAACAGTAACAAGCTAAATGCAACTCTAATTATAAATATGTATTTGGACCCTTGCATCAAATGATTTTTCCGTGCCTCTTTGATATCCCCAGTTGTGGTATGGATCTCATCTGTTTATAGGATAAAAGTGAGCCGGTATTACAAAAGTTACAGCATACCAAACGTGTCTTTAAATCTGCAGGGATGATTTTCTGCGAGCCTGCCTAACCGAACCCTCAGCGCTGGTGCAGGGGACGGGAAGCTGGGTTGTCTGAGAGCAGGAAGCTCGCGCCTGCAGCCGGGAGTCCGGTGGCTGCCCGACTCCTCGTCCCGCTTCCAGGAGGGGTGGTTCCCGGTTAGGAGGTGTTGGGTGAAGGAAAGGGGGTGACTAGGTCCTAATTTAAGACCGATGCAGCCAAATCTCTTGCCACATTTCTTCTTCAATGAATGAGCCGAAAGAGTTACATGAGAAGAGAGCGAGTATTTTGTTTGTAACTTATCTGTCCCTGGCTAGGCTCTCTGCGGGCCTCCATACCCCGCCAGAGGTCAGCTGCTGTTTCCACTCCTTGTGTTTGCACTAACCTACTAAGACCTGGTTTTCTGAAACACCGCTTGAACAAGAGTTTCCTTTGATAAAGTTTCTCTTTTTCCTTTCTTTCTTTCTTCCAACCCTCCCGTTAAGATGCCTGACTGAAGCACTGGAGAGGACACCTCCGTTCCTCAAACCTGCCGATGGCNGCTTCGAGCAACTCGGCGCTTCGTTCGGCAGCGCCGGCCCCGCGGACGGCCTCCCCCCCTCTACCCCGCCCGCGCGGCAGGCGTGACGGGCAGGGAGCGGTGCTGCCGCAATCCGAGCGCCTCGCCACCGGCGGGGAGCGGCCACGCCCGNGGTGGCGCGCCCGCTGCTCTCGCGAGAGCTCGGCGGCGCGCGGTCGCGGCGCCTGCTCCCTATAAATAGCGGGACGTGGGGCGACCTCCGCAGTCTGCGGCGGTGCCAGAGCGCTCGGTCGGTGGCCACCCGTCCTTCCCTCCCGCGGACCCACCCGGGTGAGTGCCGTCTGGGCCATGGACGGGCGGGAGCGGGGCGGTGGGAGCTCTATGCGCCCGCGGGACCCGTTCCAGTTCCGCAACGTGGCCGGGCCTGGCGGCTCCCGGCCCCGCCGGGGGCTGCGTCTCGCCGCGGGGCCGCCCCCGCTGCCTCCGTCATCGCCTTTGCAGGCCTGCCGCTGCCCCCGCGGGGAGCGGAGGTGGGTGCGGCGGCTGGGTTTGTTCGCTTTCCTGTTCGGGATCTCTCGTCTCTGGGAGATGCTTTCGTAGCGTGGGCTCAGGCTCGGGCCTCTCGCCTACGTGCTCCGGTGAGGCCGATCTAACTCTGCCAGAGCTGGAGCTGTTTTCAAGAGATCCTGAACTGTGCGGTGCTTTAGGCTTCTGCCCTCTCTTTAAGAGCAAGGGTAACTCCAGCGGCTTTAAATATTCGTGCAACTGACCCAAACTGTGCTGTTTCAGTGAGTAAAATTCAAATCCCTGCCATGTGTGGCTGGGCCTTTTGGGACACATTACAAACATGAAATAATCCTTAATGTAAGGGCCCTTCCTCCTTAGGATGGCAGGCTCTGTGCTGTTAGCCTCTTCTCCTGTTCTACAGCATGCATTGTGGTTGAGAGTTAGCATCAGTTGTGCTCTGAGTAATCTGATGTGTAGTATTATGCAAGAGGCTCCATTGCATCAGGCAAAGATGACTTTGGGGCATACTTTAGTGCTCAAAAGGTGGAAGGAAGGCTCTTGTGTTATTGCTGTAACCACTGTTTGTTACCTGCTCACATGCTCTATGTACAGTGGTTAATCTCATTACAGGAGTTCTTTCTGGCACATGTGTGTAATGTGTGCAAATATGCCTATAAATGTTAACAGTATGCCTTTATTCTTCTGCATTATGTGAAGGGGAAAGGTTTTACTTGAAGCAGAAAATTAACGCATCCTGTTAACATTTACATGCATGACAATATCAAAACAGGATGTTAAAAGGAAAACTGCTGTTGGGCTTTCTGATGTATCTAATAACAAAGCCTTCAAAACTGCAGTCCTTTCAGGGACTGACTTTTGCATGCTTTTCTGTTGCTGTCATGTATGCAGGTTCTTCTGGAACTTAAGTGCTATATGAAACCATCAAAGCAAAAAGTGCTTTTTGTAGATTTAGTTCAGCTTCTGCATTCACAGGATGACAGTGCACTTCTGTGTGTTCTGCTTATGTAGTACTTCATTATCTGTTTCTCCTCTTATTATGGGGAGAACTACTCCCATTTTCTCCATGGGAATGCATGTTGGAAAATAATTTAGTGTGGGCTTGCTGAAGACTGCTCTCCACGGCCCATTTCGATGTGGGCTTGGCAGTAATTAATTCTAAATTAGCATGATGGAGTTATTTTCTATTGTGGGAAAGTTCTATACCTGGTGTGTCACAGGAATACTAACTTTTGAGCAAGCTGAGCAGTGGGAGCCCTGTGTGGGCATCAGACGTGGTACCAGAGATAATGAACTCACTAAGGTTAGTGGAATAACTTGGGAGAGAATTGAGCTGGCCTTACTGAAATGAGTATTTCACCTCAATCTTCCAAGTATTATCTCAAGATTTGAACAAAAATGACTCCTCATGTTTCAGACTTGACTCCTATATGTTAACAGGGGACTAATCTGATTAAAGATACTGGCAGCAGAGCCTTCATCTGTCTCTTAGACATCCTAAATTAGAGTTTTATTAAATTCTTAGCTTAAGAACAGCTGGGTGGGTTTTCTTCACCCTGGCTCAACAGTTAAGGCCAAGTGTGTGTATTTCTCCTATAAAAATAAACAAATCTACAAGTCATAGTTCTTCGGTAATTCTGTAATGAACTGCTGTATTTCAAAGCCTGTTTCTTGGCATCTGTCCTACTTGTATTGCCTAAACCAATGAAAGGAGTTAAGAAACAAAGATTTTAGACTGTTGTGAATTGTTACAATGTAACTCCTGCATGCAAGAATGCAAACATCCTTAATCCACTTGATCTGTGGGGTTGATTACAAAAGGATTGTTGGTTTGAAAGACTGGTGTTTAGATGAAGTGGATATGAGACTGTCCTAACTCTGATATGCTTCTTTCATAGGCTGTGTAAGATTCAAGACCTGAAAAAATGGCATTAGCAGCAATTGATCCACAACAGGTATGTTTAAGTTAACCTAGTAGGGTTTTTAATGTATAGTTCAGAAAAATTAGTCAACTAACCTTTTTCTCTTTAAACAGAACATTGTATCAAGGGTAGTAAACCTTCCTTTGGTAAGCTCCACCTATGATATGGTGTCTACAGCCTACATTACCACAAAGGATAACCATCCCTATCTGAAGTCAATGTGTGAGATAGCAGAGAAAGGAGTGAAGACAATTACTTCAGTAGCTGTGACGAGTGCTATGCCTATCATCCAGAAACTGGAACCACAAAGTAAGGGAAAGATGGGGCTGTTGATACCTTTAATTCAACCGATGGCTTTATGAATCAGCATGTGCTTACAGTTTAATACAATCATGCTGGTCTGGAGTGCTGTTTCAGATAGCTGACTGGACCCATTGCTTTGCTTGCTGAGTAACTGATTACAGATGGGTGTGATCTTGTGGAGGGCGAGGGAATCCAGAGCCAAAGCTGATTCCAGCTTTCATAATACTAAACTGACTGGCTCCTCCTGATTTGCAAGGCAGTTAGTCTATTGCTCAATACCTTCCTCACCTTTCACCTGGTTTCAAGTGCTACTTTGTGCTTTCTCTCACAGAGAATAACTTGTGGTTAAACTTGGAAACTGTCATGAGGCGGTTGTAACCACGAATCTTAGTTTTGTGAACTGGCAGAAGGCCAGGTGCCTCAACTTGTTACAACAGTTGCTTGTAAGGTGTCTGCAAATATTTTCTCTGCCTGCAAGTTAGCTCGCTTATGGCGGCACTGTAAAGTCACATTCTTGTGGGGTCTGGCTGCCACAAATCTCACTGAAGAAGGGGGGGAAAATACTTTGTGCTGCTGCATGAGCTCCATTTCAAGAAATATCAATTGGAGTTATCTATACTAAGGCAAAACAAAGCCTAAAATCAACTATTGTAATTTCTTTTATAGTTGTAGTTGCCAACAACTATGCATGTATAGGTCTAGACAAAATTGAAGAGAGACTGCCTATACTGAATCAACCCAGTGATAAGGTAAGTCTTCTCCATGTACATGTGTTAAGCAGAAGAATTAATATCCTTTCTCTCTTGTTATCACTAAAAATGTGGGGAGGGGAGTTTCTGTAAACTACACTTGCTTCACAGCTTAGAAGCAATAAGGAGATGAAGGGTGTTCCTACAGAGTGGAAGCCCCCTCTTTAAGTTAACCTGCTACTTGACATATCAGTAGCTGCTGTTCATTGGTGGGCATCTTGTAAAGTCCTCTTCCTGCTCACTGTCAAGCAAATAGTATCTGATTTAAGTTCACTGAAGAGTTTTGAGCTGAATACTGCATGACAGTCATTTTTTGTCCATATGCTTTCAGTGCAAGTTGTTCCTAGATAACAGACTTGTACAAGCTTTAGCATAATTCTGTTTCCTGGATTATGTAGCTCTTCTTAGCAAATATTTAAGGAATCAACCTATTTTCAATGGCAGGTTGTTGCCAATGCCAAGGATGTAGTTGTTGGAGCCAGAGAAGCTGTAACAACCACTGTGACTGGTGCCAAGGAAACTGTTGCTCACACAATCACTGGAGTTATGGGCAAGACTAAAGAAGCAATGCAAGACAGTGTAGAAATGACCAAGTCGGTTGTCAATGGTGGCATTAACACTGTCTTGGGAAGTCGTGTGATGCAGATGGTGAGCAGTGGAATGGACAGTGCTCTCACTAAATCAGAGACCCTTGTAGACCAGTATCTCCCACTTACAGAAGCAGAACTAGGTAAGACCAATTCAGGTTTAATTTTGTTGGTATACTTGTATTGGAGAGAAACAAGCTATCATCCATTTATTAGTTGTTCATAGTAGGGAGGGGATGTGCTTCCTAAGCTCCCTTTTGCCTTGCTGGTTGTAATAGGTTCATTCTGCTTGGCTGTCAAGAAGATCCTAAGTAAGGATTACTATGTATGGTAGCCTATCAACCAAACCTGATGTTAAAGGACTGCTAAACAAGTCCAGTATTCAGTTATTACTAAGCAAATGAAAATGCCTCAGGCATCTTAAGTTTTCTTCCACTGGTCAGTCTGCTTCCTTTCCACTTACCTAGAAAAAGAAGCTGCAAAAGTTGAAGGTTTTGAAGTTGGAGTTCAAAAGCCAAGTTACTATGTTCGGCTAGGATCCCTGTCTTCAAAAGTCCGTGCACGTGCCTACCAGCAAGCCTTAAACAAAGTTAGAGATGCTAAACAGAAAAGCCAGGAGACAATTTCTCAGCTCCATCACACTGTTAATCTGGTAAGTTTAAGATTTCATTGTAGGTATAAAAAATGTTGGCATAGTTTTAGAGTACAGAACAGACAAAAGTGGCATGGGAAAATCAGATTGCCCTGTGAGTAAATACATCTTCAAAACATAAAGCACTTCCCACTTGGAGCTTTTCACTGCCAGTCAGGAGAGGTCCTAAATCAAACTGTAAAATAAACGAGCAAATTGCTTGTAATTAACACTGCAGAAATAGAAGTAATAGATTTTAAGATTCCTGTTTTAAAGAGCCAGTTTTGACATGATATTCTTTCAGTGAAGAAACTGTCTTGCAATTTGAAAACATTTCAGTGCTTTACTTAGTCCTTTATATTAATGTAGGATTCTTCATGGGCTTGTTCTTGCTGTAGGTGTCTCTGAGCGTTCCTTGGTACTTCAGTGGTCTGATCCTAACTATGTACCTTTATGTACAGTATAAACTGTACATAAAGTGTTCTGGCCTTCTGTATACTCCCAAGTCCCTGTGTAGGAGGCTAGTGGGGGAAAGTGAAATAGTTGAGGTAGATGGGTAGACTACATAACATCTTGAAACTGCTTCTTCTGTTCTCTGAGAAGAAGCACATCCTTACACTCCCCAAAGCCTCTTATCCTGAACTTTAAGTGTTTAAAAAAAGATTACAAAGCTAGTATTTTAGGGTAGCCCTAATGGAACTGTTTGGACTCTTTACTTTACTTCCTTGTTTGGCTGTATTTCAGATCGAGTATGCCAGAAAGAACATGAATAGTGCCAATCAGAAACTTCTTAATGCTCAGGAAAAGCTTTATCAATCCTGGGTAGAATGGAAGAAACATACAGGTCAAAATGATGGTGATGAATCGCATAGTGCTGAGGTAAATAGATGTAAATGTAAACTGGAAATAAATGGATTGCATACTGTCAAGGTAATATTGGCAAACTAACAGTCCCCAAAGTGCACAGCATCTTAACAGGCATGAAATGCTTACTTGCAAATGTGGAATCTGAATGCTGAAGCTCAGGGCAGCTGCTAGTGACTCCTGTGAAAAGTGTCTCTGAAAAGATACCTTAACTTTTAAACAAGCCCATTTCCTGCAAACACTAGAGGGTTCATTCTCCTCTCACAAGAAACCTTGTCCTGCTCAGCCTGTGAACTTGTTGTAATATCCATATGGAGATCAGCTAGGATTCACTTATCTGATATGGCCAGACCAGAAACAGCAATTTGTAAGCATTAAGCAGTGTGAGGAACAGACTCAGTCTTACATATAGCTTCATTCTAGTGGATGAACCACTGTATATACTTACCTGCTGTTACTACTTGTGCAGAGTTGAAATAAGAGCTTGCTTATCTGCTGCTGGGTAGAAACTACCAATGCTTGTGTTCCAAAGTAAATTTCTCCATTGGAGAAATCAAGTACTTTGAAGCTGTCTCTGACTCTTCATACTTAAGCACTGTTACATTATCTGCTATATCTTTTTCTTCCGTTTTACTTTGCTTCCTTGTCTCAAGCAACATAAAGCTGCTATAGTCATAAAATACTGATGGGCTGTTATGCTTTTGTTTCCAGCACATTGAATCAAGAACTCTAGCTATTGCACAGAGCCTCACTCAGCAGCTTCAGACCACCTGCCTCACACTGGTCTCAAGCCTACAGGGGCTGCCACAGAATGTGCAGGATCAGGTTTACAGTGTTGGGGCAATGGCAGGTGATGTCTACCAGATCTTCCGGTCAGCATCCTCCTTCCAAGAACTATCAGATAGTTTTCTTACTACTAGCAAAGGACAACTGAAGAAAATGAAGGAGTCTCTGGATGATGTGATGGATTATCTTGTCAACAACACACCGCTCAACTGGCTGGTAGGTCCCTTTTACCCACAACTGCCTGGCACTCAGCATGCTGAGAGCAAAGGTGAAGGGGAGAAAAATTCCAGCCAGGAAGACAAACAGCTTGAACACACTACTGAATAAACTGCATAGCATGCATGTACTCTGCAGACTGACCAAACAAGTGACTTTAACAACTGTAGTTGTCGAAAGCCTTGGAGAAAAAACATAGAGTGCGGGAAGTTACTTAGGGGACGCTCTCACACAAATGAGCTGTGTCATCCTGAGTAGTAAAGCCACTCTAAAACTGTGGTGAAGTGCCTAAATATTGGCAACTTACAGTTGTCAAGATGCCTTGTTTGTCTGTAAAGTTAAGAAACCTCACCATGCTTATTAATGGTAGTAATATCCTTACTCTAAATGATTCTTATTGGAGCTAAAAGCATTGATTTGTTGCTTAATCTGTACCGGAATCATATAAAAGCCTTACATGCTATGAAATGCATTTAAAAGCCCTGCATTCTAGCTAGCATACTTGCTGCAGATTATGCATTTGATATTTTGCATGTGGCTGTCTCAAACTGAACTGCTACACAGTTCCTGAGAATTCTGTGAGGGCAGAATTCCAAAGTTGAAAGTGGGGTTTCTGACTGAGTCAGCTGGAGTTACTTAAATGCTGTGACAGTGCCAAGTTTGCCAATATAAGCTTACTACTGTTTTACACAGTAATCTGACCAAATCATTATCATGGTGTATTTAACACACAGTATAAAGACAAGATTCATGCTGTTTGTACTCAGGTGCCTGCTGTTGTATGCTTTTTTGTAGCCAACCTTCTGTAATTCATTTTGTACCACAGTAATAAATGCTTTAGCAGCCAAGTCTGTCTCCATTTGTATGTTGTGTAAAACATGTAACTTGCTGTTCTGTGACTCCTTTAAACTGGGTCCAAGAGAAAGCAAGCTTGCAATGCAAATGAAGTAGATACATTGAAAATATATTTGTGCATGTGTGTCTATAAATGTGTAGATAAGGAAGATACTGCTGCAGCATTTCCTTCGAGTTCCTGTGCACCCTTCCATTCAGTCTTTGCCTTATTGTTGCTTTTTTGGTGCTTACTGTTACCTACCTTTAATGACGATTTAGGCTGTGAACTGGTGGGTGGTCTTACAGTGAGAACAGTGACATAGACAAAAACCAGTCTTCCCTTCCCAGTAGTTGTTCCCTGTGTGTGAGACTCCCAGCTACCTGCTTTGGCTGTTGGCTCACTATAACCAGTGTATATGCCTCAACTGTCAACACAAGCTTTAATCTTTATGTACCCTCTTTTGAACTTGAGTGACTAATGTGAATTAACACTCAGCTACTTGGGTGGAGTTTTTCACCAATAAATCTTGTGACTCCCTCCCCTGCAAGAGAATTACTGTTATTTAGAAATAAGCTTTCTTGGTTTAGAGCTGTCCAGGTAAGTTTTGTTCTTAATGCATGCCCTGTGCATTGCAGTCATTTAACATAGCAAAGTTGGTCTCAGTTTCAAAGAGGTCACCAAATAGGGTGAATTAAAACTGGAGTTCAGGATAAGTTTGTCACCTAGTCAAAGATAGGTGGCATATTGATGCATGGAACAATAACTCCTATCTGATATGATTTGCTTTAGTGCTCACATCCATATACAGTCTAGACTTCTAATGGGAGTGGACTAGAACTGTTAGGAAGAATGTTCAAAAAAGTATTAAACAATTGTAACAACAAAGGTCTACAGATCAAGATTCTGGAATTCCCAGCTTTAAATACTTGCTTTTGGTATATGGAGTAGTTAATTCAAAATTAACATGAGATAGTGACATATTCTTCTCTAGCTACAGCCTGAGTTAGACTCCTGGCATTCTTTCAGCAATTATTTCATTTAAATATTGACTGAGTCCTTTTTGATATCCCCTTGTAATAAGATGTATAGGGTGTACCCATTGTTGTAGAAATGCTTGGGAACAGAATGGGACTAATCAGGTCTGGGAGCAGCTGGCAATTCAAAGAAGGGAATTCCTATTTTTATGCATATTTTTTAAAGCTCTAATATGGCTATGGACCTTTATTCTGAGAATATCAATCAAATAAGATATTTAAACTGTTCACTGTCTGAAGATTGAGAAATAAACAGTAGCATTTAATGTTACTGTCATAGTAATACATGTAATACATCTTTCTATTCTGCCTTAAGTTGCACTACTGGTTCATAATCTCTTAGATGGCTGCCTAGCTTTACTAAATGTTAGCAAGCCAGTGAAGTAGAGAGCAAGGAAAAAATTTACCAGGCTAGTCCTATGAAACATTTCTTTCACTCTGCATTGCTGGTTGGCTTCTGTGTAAGTTACTTTGACTTTTTACAGCTGAACTATAACTGTTGGCCACAAATAGAGGAGTGCCTTGTTAAGTTTTTACATAATGTTTGGGCTGATGGCCTGTTACACCAAAACACTGTACAAAAACTCCTGTATCATGGTATTGTGATTTTTTTTTCCCCCCACATAGAAAGCAAGTGTACAGAATATTAAGGTTGTAATTCCCAATGGAATTAGGAACCCTTTTTTGGAGGAAGAGAAGGCTGAGTATGGTGAACTAGTACATTCCTGGTTTAATATATCAAATACAAGTACTTGCATTTAAATTATTAAATCTTCCTAATGAGGACAGCACTGGGTATTTGAATTGCAACTATAGCTTGTGTGGGCATCTTCTTGCTGGTAATCTAGTACAGCATATTCCTAGACTTTATTGCAATTACAAGACTCCAGGTAAAACTTGGTAACTTGCCCACTGGAGGCAAGGATGATTTGGATATCTTCCAAAGCTTGCAGACTGAAGCTGATGTACATTCTAGTAACTGCTGAAAACTCTCAAATGGAAGGAGGAAAACCTAAAGTATTGACAGAGCAGAGACTACTTATGCATTGGCTCTGTAATTTTACCTGTTTCTGTACAATTGCATATATGAACAGCTTGGATATATAACACAGAAACTTGCTTGCTTTTAGTTCAAGAAAACACTTGAGGGTATTGCTCAGGCTAGAGAGCTCTGAAGTTTCTTTGGAATCATTTAAAATAATGAGACCAGATGTGTTGAAAATGATAGGAAAGGAAATAGTTGTCCTATCTGCAGCAAGCAGATAAACTAGATGAAGTGGTAGAGTGTGTCAAAGGCTACTACTCACAAAAAAAAACCAACCCTGGGATGGTAGAGGTTACTGTACTAATGAAGTAATTATCACTATTAAGATTGTTTAGGGCTTACTAAGAATTCAGAAAATGATTTTTTCTAACCCTGATGGATGCAATAACTCAAAAAATCATTCATTGCTTGTTGAGACTTCCCCTTTCACTTCAAATCTCATTTAACAGAGAACTTGTTCTATTGTTGCTGATAATCCTCTGCTAAAAAAGTGTTTAATAACTCCATATAGTATAAAAGTTTCACAAATGTATTCACAGCAGCATATATATCAGTAAAATCCAAATTATAAAATTTGTATAAAGACTGGAGTTGCTGGGATATAGCTAGTTTGCCTCAAACTAAAGAAAGGTGGAAAGCTTTTGAAATCTCTCCTGTTTCATAAGATGACTTCTTTTTGTAGTATCTTTTCTAAACTGCAACTTACAGTAATACTATGTAGCTAGTAAAATAGGTAAAGGGAAATAAATGCAAGGATTTGGAAACAACTGATGAAATTATATCTATGTTTTAAAAATAAATAACTTTTTAGTTGAAACAAATTAAAAAAAACACAACAAAGGCTTCTCTAAGTCAGCTAGTTAAAAAGTGAAAATGGAATCAAATTTTGGTACTTTTTAAGCATGATCTGTTCATTCTTTGCATGATCAGAAAACCTTACGTAGCAGCTTGCTTTGGTATTGCGCACAGCGTTTTCTTAAATGTATTACTTTTTGCACTATGAGTGAAAATTCATTTCTTACAAATAAGTGCTCTGAAAATTTGCAAAATAATTACCACCTCAAATTTCTAGTGGCTCAGCTGTAAAAATATTGCAAGAAAAAAATGAATGAGCTAAAAATTAATTTAGTATTGACATTAGCATTTGGATACTAAGACAGCAAAAATGCTGAAGTATGTTTTGCACTATTCTGTGCAAGGGTTCTGCAAGTTTTATGCTATTCCATATAAGAGGATCTAACTGCATCTTACAGAGGAAAGGTATGAAGAAGGGTTATATCTGGACTTATTCTTTGTTGCAAGAATTGACTTACAGCTTTGTTTCAACTTCCTATCAACTATTAAATGAGAGTACAACTAAACACGAAGGTGCCATGGAAGTGAAGCTCCTTTACCTAAGCAAGCCCATAACACTGTTGTGGTTTAACCCGGCAGGCCGCTAAGCACCACACAGCCGTTTGCTCACTCCTCCCCCTCCTGCCACCCAGTGGGATGGGGGAGAGAATGGTCAAACAAACAAACAAACAAACAAAAAACCCTAAAAGCTCATCGGTTGAGATAAAGACAGATTAATAGGACAGAAAAGAAGGCAAAATAATAATGATAATAATAGTAATAATAAAAGAATATACAAAGCAAGTGATGCACAATGCAATTGCTTACCACCCACTGACTAATACCTACCATGTCCCTGAGCAGCGGTACCTGCCCCTGTCCAGCCCCCCCAGTTTTATGGTCCTGCATGATGCCACATGATATGGGACATCCCTTTGGCCAGCTTGGGTCACCTGTCCTGGTTCTGTCCCCTCCCTTTGCGCAAACCCAGCCTCCTCGCTGGCAGTGCAGCATGAGAAGCTGAAAAGTCCTTGGCTCTGTGTAAGCGCTGCTCTGCAACAACCAAAAACATCACCACTGCTTTCATCAAAAATCCAAAACACAGCATTGTGTGAATCTCTACGAAGAAAATTAACTCTGTCCCAGCTGAAACCAGGACACACTGGAGGCTTTGCGTTGCTTTAGTTAGACTGGTGCAGATGGCAGGGTGTACTCTTTCAAAACAATTTAGCATGTTCAAAACTGAGATAAATGATACTGACACCAACCCCGTTTTACTCTGATGCACAGGTACACTCCAATTAAAAATTATTTCATGGCTATGAACATCTTACTAGTGTGTTAAAGGAGTCAACTGCTTATTATGTGTGCACTAAGGAGATGAAGAAAGCACAAATTGGAGAGGTTCATTATCCCATAATCAATAGGAGCAACACGGATAGAAGTAACAGAAGTGTCTTGTACCTAGGATGCAGTGAAAATTTTCACTGGTCAGATGTAGTTACTAAGCATGGTCATGGGCCCTGCTCAGTCTAAATATAGAATCATAGAGTCATAAAATGCTTTGGGTTGGAAGGGACCTTAAAGATCATCTAGTTCCAACCCCCTGCTGTGGGCAGGGACACCTTCCACTAGACCAGGTTGCCCAAAGCCCCATTCAACCTGGCCTTGAACACTTCCAGGGAGGGGGCATCCACAGCTTCTCTGGGCAGCCTGTTCCAGTGCCTCATAGTGAAGAATTTCTTCCTAATGACTAATCTAAACCTACCGTGTTTTACTATAAAGCTATTACCCCTTGTCCTATCGCTACACTCCCTGACAGAGAGTCCCTCTCCAGCTTTCTTGTAGGCCCTCTTTAAGTACTGGAAGGCCGCTATAAGGTCTTCCTGGAGCCTTTGCTTCTCCAGGCTGAACAACCCCAGCTCTCTCAGCCTGTCTTCGTAGGAGAGGTGCTCCAGCCCTCTGCTCATCCTCATGGCCCTCCTCTGGACTCGCTCCAACAGCCCCGTGTCCTTCTTACGTTGGGGGCCCCTGAGCTGAATGCAGTTCTCCAGGTGGGGTCTCATGAGAGCAGAGTAAAGGGGACCATCACCTCCCTCAACCTGCTGGCCACACTTCTTTTGATGCAGCCCAGGATACAGTTGGCTTTCTGAGCTGCAAGCACACATTCCCGGCTCGTGTTGAGTTTTTCATCAACGAAAACCCCCAAGTCCTCCTCCTCAGGGCTGTTCTCAATCTATTCTCTGCCCAGCCTGTATTTGTGCTGTGGATAAACCAGCTGGTTAAACTATCTACTTGGGCACATTTTTAAATGAATTTGCAAGTGAACTCCATTGCACAAGAACTACTCTGCCTTAGACTTGTTCTGAGCTATGACATGAAATACAGGGTCATGATAATGAGAAAATGTTGACTTCTCTAAGTGCAGTAATTAGAGATTTTGGTAAACTGCCATAAGCAGAAAGATGCAAGATAATTCTTGCTGGTAGAAAGACGTGTTTCCCACATTCCTGGTGCCTTTTGATTTTTGGGAGACGAAGATTACTGATCTCATTTTGATCAAGCTTAGGCTCTCAAAGTGGTCTAGACATTTCATTGCACTCATACTTGTGCCTGATATGTGACATGCTGCTTAAATTCTTCTGAAGTTCAGTTTTAATTAATATTTTAATTAATATTTCTAAGTCTCTGGTGTCCTACAGTCACCTACTCTCCAAGGAACTGAGTAATTCCTGTTCAGTGCTTCAGTGCTATCTACAACCTGATAGTTGTGGGAGTAATTTTTGTCCTTTGATGTGTTCTCTGTTCTTCTGGCATGTCTTCATACAAGGCAAAGCATAGACTTGTCTTTCCTGTGTTTTTCATAAAAATCAGTCATAAGCAAGGTGTTTTGCAGTTAGGGAATAGATTAAAAGCACTTTTCCAGTCAGCACTGGTGCTGAGGCATTGGAACAGGTTGTCAGAGAAGTTGTGGATGCCCCTCCCTGGAAGTATTCAAGGCTGGGTTGGATGGGGCTTTGAGCAACCTGGTCTAGTGGGTGGCATCCCTGCCCATGGCAGGGGGGTTGGAAATAGATGATCTTTAAGGTCGCTTCCAACCCAAACCATTCAATGATTCTAAATGCCTAGAAGCCTCTTCAAATCCCATGAACAAGTACGTGCTGATACTGTCTGGCTCCAAGTATTCATCACATCACCAACATTAAAGCTAAACACAAACCAAACTCTACATATATATATTTTTCACTAGGGAAAGAAAACTTTTTTAATGAGTAAATTGCTTAATTCTATCTAATTTTTATCAGAAGAGCCTAAGTAAATTAAGTCCTGCTAATGGGACTTAAGCTCGTAAGTGTCTTAGCCAACATTTTTAGAAATGTGTAACATCCATGTATCTGCTAAGGTCCAACAATTCCTGAAACCCAGTAGCTACTTAAAAAACAGAATACTATATATGCAGTTAAAACAGAGGTCACAGTAGTTTTGCAGTTCCAGATATCTGTGTACTCAGGAAAGGTTTGATGTGATAGGCAGGCAGAGCTGTACAGAGCAATCTGCTTCAAGCTTCTCCAGGTAGGTTCCTTTGTATAACCCATTGCTCCCAAGGAAAGAAGAAAGGCAAAACAAGTTTAAAAACTTCCATTCTTAACTTTCCAGTCACTGTATTTACTAAATGCACTCAATGAGTTTAGCTCTGTTCTACCTCTACTATAAAATGTTGTCTTCTAAGCAACTGATTTACATCTTGCATAATATTCGGTATTAATGCTATATGTTTAATACGTGACTGAGCGTATTTCACTCTGTATTCAGTATTTTGAATCTCATTTCTAGAGATGCTGAGCATCTTCAACTCCTGACTTCAGTCAGGAGTACTGCACAAATTTATTTAGTTTTACTTTTGAATTGACTGAAATTTTGTTCCTACACAGGTTCCAGATTTCACTATTACAGATCTGTCTTCTGAGTCAGATGATATCCCAGACATTTTAGATTTGGAAGAAGAAGATCAACAAGACTTTTCACGCACAAATGGCCCATACACTACAGGACAAAGAGCTGAATGAAGAGAAGCAGAAAAATGTCTTTTTGATAAAATGAATTTTTGCCATGTTTAACTTACATTTTTTCTTTTTAAAGTTGAACCTACCTAGCTTTGGACATTTTTTTTTTTTTTTAATCAGTGCTGTTTCACTTAGCTGCATCAAAACTGATTATTGCCCCTAAGGATTGCATGCTAGGCTATTTCATTAGCATGTGTGTCAAGCTCCTGCTCTACAATCCACGTATAGCCTATCTAGTGTATCCAACTGATCTAAACTTTTAAATTATTTGTATAGCTTTTTGTTCTCCTGTTGGCAACAGCCAAGAGAACACTCCAGTGCTTTGCATAAAGGGCTGCCAACAAAAGGAGTTGATGAGGATTTGCCCACAGAGTTTTTCCTTTCAGTCTACATGAAAAGCTCTTCTGCATCTACCTCTTTGCTGCTGGAAGGGACAGGAGACTTTGGCCATCTCACATTCCCTCAGGTTCTTTTTGTTAGGCACTCTGCCTACAGCACTTAGAGTAGGGTCCCTTTGGCAAGGGTGCTTTATGCACCAAAGGACGCCCTTTCTCTCTACATGCCTTGTGTTTTTGGCCACCCTGACGCTATCAGTTGTGAGGCCTGGGAAATTTTCCAGGAGTAACGGTGGCAGCTAAAAATGAAAGGGGAAGACACTGGAAGGAGCGAGGGAAAACAGAAGGAAGAGATAGAAACAGATCTGGGACAAAAGAAAGTTGAAGAAAAACCCTGACGGCCAAGAAAGAAAACCGAAGGTAAGGGTATTTCTGGTGTCAGCGATAATCTTTTCACTTTTAACTGAAATCTGCGTTAACTATTTGCTAAGAAATGTTGAACCTGCACCGGCTTGCACACAGTGCTTTCTGTAGCAGCTGGGGTGAGCGGGAACTCGACGAGCAGCGAGCCCGCTGCGTTTCTTCCTGGGGATCACGCCGAGCCCTTCAGGCGGGGCCGGCTGCGGATGCCGCGGCGGCAGCGCGGCTGGGGACGGGACGCGGTGCTCCTCCTGCAGGCCGCGTTCCGGCGGCGAGGTGGCCGCCGCTGCCCTTCGGCCACCGAACACTTGACCGCTGCGAGAAGTTCCGCGTCCAGTCACTGAAATGCCTTGCAATAAAAGACTGACCCGCACAGCCCGGTGTCGCCGTGAGTTTTACTTGTTTTTCGTAGCAATGCCTGTAAGAGGATTATAAAATAATCTACGTCGGAGAGGCCACCTGCAGGTCGTCTGGTCCAACCCACTGCTCCACGCGAGGCTGTGCTCAGATCGGGGGCCTCCTCCGCTCGGGCTCGGCCGCCGCAGGCCGGCCCAAGCGGCAGCCCCCGGCAGCATGGCGGCGTCGCCCGGCCG
>VXAL01016725.1:90098-176008 GCA_013399475.1 Chauna torquata
TGGCTTAAGAAGTGGCAAAACTGAGCATGGATATTGTTTATTTCCCGTGAAGATCTGACCTGATTCCAGGTGATACTTATTAAAGCAAAAATAACTGTGCAACTTAGGAGTCTTTTTAGTGTTTGCAGGCAAATGGAACACTGGTTTTTGTACTGTAGGTAGTAGTTCAGCTGTAGTTCACCTGTCTACTGGTTTGTGGTGAATACCTTAAATTTTTGGTTAGGTTTATATTAGAAGGCCATCATAATTATATTGAACTCTAGGATGAAATCCTTCCCTTGTGGAGCAGTGATTAATGAGGTGGAGTTGTGGGAACAACAGTGTGTTAGCAGCTATGGATACAATTTTGTGTATACTTTTGTGATTTCTCAAAAAAAAAAAAAAGTATTTGCTGAGGAGGAAGACAGTATTTATGATGTACAGCGTTAAGTGTCAAAGGCACACATCCTGAAGTACTTGCCCATTAGGTTTATGGAATTCATTTTCTCAGTCACAGCACCGAGCCTGTCAGAGTTNGAGCTGGACTCGATGATCCTTGTGGGTCCCTTACAACTTGGAATATTCTATGATTCTATGATTAAACTCCTAATCAGAAGATTCCCCCTTTAACTTCTGAGGAATGAGGAATATGGGCTCCTGAAATTAGTTGCACTTAATTACCATTATCTGATGTGTGCACTGCAAATACCTCACTTTTCTCTCCATGTGCTGTAATTTTGCAGAACAGTCAGTATTTCAGTTGAGGCTTGTCCTTCCTTACCAGGGGAGTTCCGAAAGGACGGGTGTACAAACTCATACTCCTCAACTAAGTTGTTACTTTGGAAGGTTATATTAATGTTCTCTTCTTACTAAAGCATGTACATGTTGTTCATAAAGGTATGATCGAATGCGTAGAATGTCTTTCCTGCAACTGTAATATCAAGTGGTATAGTATTTGGTAGTAGTATATCAAATGTAGCTATAACAAACCATAGATTGCTTTACCTTTATGCAGAATAATAGACAACAGTTTGCAGCCTGTCTCATGTATGTTCTCTAAGTATCTGTGCTTCATTATCAGTCCATTTTTATTGTAATGCTAAAAGAATATGTAACTTACTGTCACCAGTTCACTGAGCATTGAAAAAGGCCAATACAGTTCTACCAGTGGATTTGTTCAAGTAATGGGAGAAACTTGGGTCTTGATTACAAAACTTAACAGTAAGTACCCTCTGTTAGTTGTGTAATTTGTGCTTTTAGAATTATTCATTGTGGGCAGTGGTAGCATTTAACAGAGAGGAAAAATTATTATTTGTGCTAGGAATGGTCATGAGTAAAATGCATGTCTTCTGCATAAAGGCAGAAAAATACGTTTTTAGCAAAAGTAGTGTATAGATAATATAGAATCTATGATTGTATGGACTTAGGAAAATATTTATTATTTTACCAGCTGGAAGAGGCAGGAGAAGTAGAGCCTGTGAAATGTATATATATTTAAATTAAGATTACCTGTTCTGTTGCAGCCTTGCAAGGTTGTAGAAAGACTTTTTTGACCCATTACAGCTAATTCAATAACATGCAATGGTGACCAGGCTGCGGACACATGAGTCCCATATCAGAGCTACAAGTTTTCTAATGATTCCAGAGATGTTCAGTGCTCAGCGCTTCTTAGTATGAATGTTTACTACACAACTACTAAATGGTTATAAATGAAACTTATGGGTGAGTCCATATGTCCATGCACATACATGTATGAAGTGATTAAAAATACATGTATTATTCTATGTGGGGTAAACTCACATCAAGCTTTGTTCATTCTGTTGCATGGTGTGTGTGAGATGAATTCTTACCTTCACACCTACCTCCATCTAGTGTATTAGAGAGCAGTAATGCAAATTGGCTTTTTGTAGCAGCAGCAGCAGTAGCAATACAGTGAGGTGTTTCAGACAATGAGTGAGTTCATAGCTGTGTTTTCTCTTTTCCCATCCCACAACTTATGTGAATCTGCTGACTGAAATCTCTGAAATTAAGAATACACAAGGGAAAGAGCAACTGCAGATAAGCATTAATTACTTCTTTCCTTGGTGCTACATAACATCTTGTGCAAAAACCATTTATGTACAAGGAAGTAATGTTGAGCCTGTAGTCCGTTCCCATAAGCTGGTAAATGATCTAAGATATTTGTTAACTTCTCGTTAAACTTTTTTTAGTTGGCAAGAGGGGCAAGGTGAGATGAGTAGGAACTTAACTTGAGTGCTCCAGTTTGAGGTGAGTTGTATGGTCCTTTACCAAGCTGAATTACATTCATGGCTTGATAGTTCTGGTTCAGTATTTGTTGCGTTGTTTGGAAAAATTTTGCCAAAAATTACTCTATCCAGTAACTATGGTAGAGATTTGTTGAAGAGCTCTGTCTTTCAATCTGCAGCACTTAAGCAACTTCAGATGGGCTAACTTTAAATGTGGCACCACTTGGAGGTAGCTCTCCCAGATAACATGGAGAGTACCTTCTAGACCATGCTACGTAGTGGTACCTGCCGGCACTCTGGTCTATGTGAAGCTGTTCAACTGTGTCTGTTGCAATGTGTGTAGAGTCACAGCTGGGGAACTCTGTGATTAATTAGCGTAAACAGAAATGCAGAGGGTTGGAGTATCTTTCTGTTCCTATTCTGGGTATATTAACAATTCTAAATCATTCATCACATCTGGTGGTGTTTTTCTTTGGCACCATCAGTGGTTTCTGATACGTTTATGCATAGGCAGAGTCATCCCCAGGACGTGGATCTCATCCATAATCACTCATATATATACTTTCTGGCTGCTTAACTATCTCTTGCAGCTGCACACATTTTAATAGTTTGCACTTAAGAAAACCAGGCAGGCAAAGCTGCAAGAAGCTGTTTTGTGGTTGACATAAAGCACCACAGGAACCAGGGACACAATTGTATCATTTGTTTGTGTGTGGACATCTTTAACTGGTTAGGGAGCTTTATTTACACAGTATCCTTAAAAAATAAATAAATAAAATGACTGAGCAATGACAAATAGGACTAAGAACAGTTCTTGTGCTGAGAGACTTTCAGGCAAGACAAAATTCTATCCAAGAAGCTTAATTTGAGATGTTGTAGATAGATGTTTTAAATCAAAATAGGACTGGAGATGTCTATGCTGTAGCTCCTGCAGAAAATACCTAAATGAAAAGAAATACAGTGGGACAACTGGTGCCTCTTGCAAGTCAAGGAGATGGTAGGTAAAGTAGCCTGTGAGAAAGAAAGGAAGTGGAGAAGCGTGTTACTAGTGTGATTCAGAATAAAACAGAAAGCCATATAGGTATGCAGGAACTGTGCTGTACAGATAGTCTAAGGCCATGAAATAAACTCTGTGAGAAATACCTGATTCTCTTGTCCTTGCAACAGGTTTACTTACAGCTATTCTGCTTGCGCAGTGCACTTACTGCATTCCACGCTGTCTTACGAGATGGGAGTCATGTTTAAATCTCAGTCCATGACAATGGAAAGACCAAATCAAAATTCTCTATAGTAGCTTATCGAAGATGCTTGATAATGAATTTTTGCAGTGTAGATAATCTTAGACTCTGAATCCAGGTGGCTTAGCCATTGTTCAGTCCATCTCCCTATACACTTACCTAGCCCATACTTCATCAGTTTTTGAGGATGGTATGGGAGACAATGTCAAAAGCCTTACTAAAGTTGAGGTAAGCAGCATCCACTGCTTCCCCCTCATCTACCAAGCCAGTCATCTCGTAGAAAGCTATCAGGTTGATTTAAGCATGATTTTCCCCCTCATAAACCCATGCAGGCCTCTCCAGATCACTTTGTCTTTCACATGTCTGGAATTGTTTTTCCAGGATTGTTTGCTCTGTCATCTACCCAGGGTGATGGTGAGGCTGACTGGCCTGTAGTTTCCCCTTCTTGGTCTTAAAGATGGAATGACTTCTCTTCCCCAGTCCTGAGAAGCCTCTCCTGATTGCCTCAACCTTTCAATGGTAACTAGGAGCGGCCTCAAAATGACATGTGAGCTCTCCTAGCAGTTGTGGGTGCTCCATGGACTGGGTGCTTCATCAGGTTGCATGGACCTGGGTATGTCCAGTTTGTGGAATTTTCCTAACTTGATCCTCTTCCACTAAGGGTAGGTCTTCCTACTAATGTCAGAGACCTGGAATTGCTGAAGGCTGATCATGTCAGTAAAGACAAAGGCTGAGACAGATTCAGAGGTCATGCTCTCACTGTTCAACGCAGGAGTATGAACAGCCAATTATTGGCAATCAAAGCTGTTGATCTTGAAGAAAAATGCAAACCATCGGTGCAAGGCAAGAGTTGTTTCCTGTGGCTTGACCAGCTATGCTGCTTTTCCAGGCAGGTTTTTTGCAGTAGGAAGAACAATCTCTGTGGTAATACTGGTAGCTGTCTCTTCAAGTTACCTTTTTAAGATTTAGTTAGAGTATAAATGGGTCAGTAAATGTTATTCAACGTATATTTATTACCATTGTTTCTCAAATAGTGGGAAGTGCTAATTGTCAGAAAATCCTTGGCTTCATCAAGGGTTTACAGTTTATTACTTAGGCAGTATTTTCTTCCTTTTTGGGTAGATAGGAGTGCAAAATTGTTATTTCAAAATTTCTATTTATTGAGTGGTAAAGCAAATAGATAGAGAAGAGTTTTTGTGATGTTAGACATTCTGAAGTATCTTCTTTCAGAGGCCTCAACATGGCATTATAAGAGCATAAAATTCTGGAAAATGAAATAAAACATTAAGGCCTTAAGCTGTTAAAACGGGAAAAATTGAAGATAGACTAACAAGAATTGAACAAAAATTGTTTCATTAAGTTGCTTAAAAATAAACATTTTCATGGATTATTGAACAACTCAACTTCTGATAAAAGACAGCTGTCAAAAATGACTGAGTCTTTCTATTAACACTAGGGTCAATGTTATGACAGCACAGATACTGCTTTTGGCAGGGTTTTGAAGATGGGTACTGGTACAGATGTTGGGTTTCTGAAGTCAGCTGGGAACTGGTGACCTTCAATCCATTTTCAGTTTCCTTTATAGAATCCTTCTTTTTGCCTTTTTCAGGCTATGGTGAAATTTGTTTGTGAGTGTACCAGGAGGTCTGTGTTTCATTAAAGAAAATGGCTGTACTGCTTATGAGTAGTGTATTTTTGTGAGCCTCATAGCCTTCTGCAAATTGTGCGTTTGTCTTTTTGTTACATGGTCTGCCAGTGTAATTTGTGGACCTGCGTTTTGTATCCCTAGCAATATCTGACTCAGTTGAACTATGCCAGTAGTGCCTTATGAGTAATCTTACTACATGCATGTTGGTCTAAATATTTGAAATAGTGAAATATTTGAAACATGTGAGTCAGCTTCAGTTCATGAGCTAGTTACAGTTGGGTTAAAAGGGCTAAAGGTTCACAAATTGTCCTCTTTCTGCTGGACATTCTAAGCATCAAGGCTAATGTCACAGTGCCCTTAAAGATGAGACTTTCTCATTGTCTTCCTTCTCAGTCAGTTTGGAAATATTTTGATGAAGAATTTGCTGCTCTTCATTGCACATATGGAAATAAGTGACTTGGGGATGTGAATCCTGGATTTCCCTCTGGAGTCACCATATGCTGGTTTCTCATATCCCAGGATGTGTCATACTGAGGAACGTTTCCCAGTAGCACACACTTGATGCAAAAAATGTACAAGAATTAAGACTAAGTGGTAGGAGAAGTGAGTGGAGTGGCACCTGTTTATGCTTTTACAGATATGGCTTGGTTAACATAACCTTGTTTTGCCTATTTAGTATCAAATTCCACCTTTCCTGATTTTTAGTTGTTTTGTCTCTTCTATTTACAGTGCATATGAATAGATGGCTTTTGAAGTATGTTTTAGTGGATTTGGTCTGTTTTTCCAGGTATAATAGTAATTGTTATTGCTGAAGCTACTTTGTTCTTCTGACTGTTCAGATTACTCTAGGTATGGTAAAGGATCAGTGAAAGGGAATTTGTGAAAAGGATCCTTACTCCCTGTGAGATCACTATTTTGTGATCCCACAAGAGACTATTTTAATTAGCTTGTTTTCCTCAGTAATATTACTGCATGAGTAATATCCCATCTGCTTACGTTAAGATAAGAGCCCAAGATAATGGGAGCAAGCAAGAACTGATTGTTTTTCCTGTGGTTCTTCAATATTGCGAATCTTTCACCAGAAGATGGCAGCAGACTGATGTTAGAAATATTTCTGCTGTTTTCTGTTTGATAAATGTGGAGATACTGTGCTAAATATTTGGAACCAAATAGTTTGCCATAGCTCACAGCATGAAACCGGACATTGCAAAGCACTGCATGTCAAGCAGTTTTGTGGGTTTGTAGGTCTGGCTGGCTCCTGGCCTGTGAGTCCTCTGCAAGCCTTGGCTTTTGTTCCTAAACTTCAGTGCTAGGCTTTCACTTGACAGCCTTTCAATAGCATTTATTTTGGAAGAAAATTCTAAGCAGGTAGAGCTGGTGCTTAAATTAGTTTGCATGTGTTGCATATTGCCTTTCAGTTCAGGAAAATGTTTCATTCTGTTCCTAGAATTAATTTGCTTGGCTATAAAGTTAAATATGGATGCACATTTTCTGTGAGAAGGACAGCAAAAGTGGAGAAAGAACTGGAACTGATAATATATGATGCAGAAAATTCTTGTTTTCAGTGAGAACCCTATGTAAATATTGATTTAAAAAATGTGGAATTCAGCAGTTCTGGCAGATGTTTTGTGGTATCTTTAGTGGAAAATAAGCTATCTTAGCCAGAGAAACAAAGATGGTTTTTACACTGTAGCCATAAATTAATCTTATTGTAGTAAATATTTATAGAATCAGAACAGTTTGAGTTGGAAGAGACCTTTTAAAGATCATCTAGTCCAACCCCCCTGCCATGGGAAGGGACATCTCTCAGTAGACCAGGTTCCCCAAAGGCCCATCCAGCCTGGCCTTGAACACCTCCAGGGATGGGGAATCCACAGCTTCTCTGGGCAACCTGTTCCAGTGCCTCAGCACCCTCTGAGTGAAGAGCTTCCTCCTAACATCTAATCTAAACCTACCCTCTTTCAGTTTAAAACTGTTACCCGTTGTCCTATCACCATCTACCTGTGTAAAAATTCTCTCTCTATCTTTCTAATAAACCCACTTTAAGTATTGAAAGGCTGCAAAGCGGTCTCCATGGAGCCTTCTCTCCTCCAGGCTAAACAATCCTGGCACTCTCAGCCTTTCTTTGTGCTCCAGCCCTCTGATAATCCTTGTGGCCCTCCTCTGGACCGGCTCTCATGGGTACTTGTCTTTCTTGTGCTGGGGGTCCCAGAGCTGGATGCAGTACTCCAGGTGGGGTAGTGCATCCCCACCTGCATCCCTTGTAGATGCAGGGTAGAGGGGGAAAATGACCTCCTTTGGCCTACTGGCCATGCTTCTTTTGATGCAGCCCAGGGTATGATTGGCTTTCTGAGCTGCAAGCACACACAGTTGGCTCATGTCCAGTTTTTCTTCCACCACTGCTCCCTTCTCTGCAGGGCTACTCTCAAACCATTCATGATGCAGTTAGTAGTGATGTTTGGGTTTGACCTGACCCAGGTGCAGGACCTTGCACTTTGCCTTGTTGAACTTCATGAGGTTCATGTGGACTCACTTCTCAAGCCTGCCCAGGCTGCTCTTGATGGCAGCCCTTCCTTCTGGTGCACCAACTGCACCACTCAGGTTGGTGTCATCTGCAAACTTGCTGAGGGTGCACTTGATCCCCCTGTCTGTCATTGATAAAGATATTAAACAGTACTGGTCCCAGTATGGACCCCTGAGGGATACCTCTTATCTCTGATCTCCACCTAGACATTGAGTGACCGCAGCTCTTTGGATGTGGCCATCCAGACAATATCCATGAAATTGTCCACCTTTCAAATCCATCTCTCTCCAATTTAGAGACAAGGATGTTGTGTGGGACTCTGTGAAAGACCTTTTATAAAAGTCCAGGTAGATGACATCTGTTGTTCTTCTCTTGTCCACTGATGTAGTCACTCCATCACAGGAGGCCACTAGATTGGTCAGGCATTGAGTTGTCCTTGGTGAGTCCATGCTGGTTGTCTTGAATCACCTCCCTGTCTTCCATATGCCTTGACATGGTTTCTAGGAGGATCTGCTCCATGATCTTCCCAGGCATGGAGGTAAGGCTAACTGGTCTGTAGCTCCCAAGTTCTTCCTTTCTACCCTTTTTAAAAATGGGTGCAATGTTTCCTTTTCTCCAGTCACTGGGGACTTTGCCTGACTGCCTTGGCTTTTCAAATATGATGGAGAGTGGCTTGACAACTACATCGCTAGTTCCCTCAGGACCCTGGGATGCACCTCCTCAGGCCCAATAGCATTCTGTATGTTCAGGTTCTTCAGGTGGTCTCAACCCTATCTTCACTCACAGTGGGAGGGACTCTGCTCCCCCAGTCCCTGCCTTGACATTCAGGGACTTGGAGAGATGTTGGAAGAGTGATTGCCAGTGAAGGCTGAGCAAAAAAAAAAAAAAAAAAAAAGAACCTCANNNNAAAAAAAAAAAAAAAAGAGTACCTCAGCCTTCTCCAGGTCTGTTTTCATCAGTTCTCCCATCTTGTTTATCAGAGGAGGAGGTCGCTATCTTTAGTCTTTTCTGGCTAATGTACCTGTAAAATCACTTATTCTTTGCAACCCTTGCCACATTCAGCTCTAACTGTGCTTTGGCTTTCCTGATCCCNATTCAGGGACTTGGAGAGATGTTGGAAGAGTGATTGCCAGTGAAGGCTGAGCAAAAAAAAAAAAAAAAAGGGTACCTCAGCCTTCTCCAGGTCTGTTTTCATCAGTTCTCCCATCTTGTTTATCAGAGGAGGAGGTCGCTATCTTTAGTCTTTTCTGGCTAATGTACCTGTAAAATCACTTATTCTTTGCAACCCTTGCCACATTCAGCTCTAACTGTGCTTTGGCTTTCCTGATCCCATCCCTACATGTCCAGGTGGTGTCCCTGTACTCTTCCCAGGCAACACATCCCTGCTTCTACTGCCTGTGCATTTCCTTATTACATTTCAGTTTGACCAGCAGGTCCTTGCTCAGCCATGCTGGTTTCCTGCCTTCCCTGCTTGATTTTTTTTTTTACACATGGGAATTGACAGCTCTTGTGCTTTATGAAAAGTGTCCTTAAAGAGCTGCCAGCCTGAACAGTTCCTTTATCCCTAAGGACAATTTTCCAGGGAATCTCATCCATTAATTTTTAAACAACTGGAAGTTTTCTCTTCTAAAATTCAGCATCCTGATTCTCTTGCCAGGCACATATCCATCAAGATCATGAACTCTACCAGAGCATGATCACTGCAGCTCAGACTGCCTCCAACCTCAGCCTCTTTAATTAGTTCATCTGTGCTGGTGAGCATCAGGTCCAGTAATACTTCTCTTCTTGTTGGGCTGTCTGTTCCCTGGACCAAGAAGGTATCCTTGATGCACTTCAGGAGTCTCCCAGATTGCTTACAGCTTGCCATGTTGTTTTTCCAGCAGATATCAGCTGATTGAAGTCCCCCAGCAGGATGAGAGCCTATGATCATGATGGTTCTTGTAGAGCAAGAAGGCTTTGTCAACAGGTTCCCTGTGACTGGGTGCCCTGTAGTAAACACCAGCCATTTCCAAGATTTCCATTGTTGGCTTGGTGTTATCATGCTAACAAGCACGAAATGTCAGCCTAGATGCATGTACGAACTATCTTCAAGTAACTCAATAGCTTTACTGTTGGTTTAAAAAAAAAAAAAAATTTTCCTCAATGTAATTTCTTAGATGAGAAGTAAAACACCACATTCAGTCAGTGTGATCCCTTCCATTGCACTAGGTTTTGATAAAAACTTAATGCCAAACCTTCAGATTTCCATGTGTGTCTGAGATTGTGCTCCTCTGAGGTGTTCAATATGGGCAGGCATGTAAGAAGAGGTTGCCTGGCCTAAGATCACATGGGCTTGCCCAGACCCACTTGTCAGCCAACAGAGACAAACAATGGACTGAATCAAAGATACCACGAGCTGATTCCCATGTGCTGGCTTCTAGTTCACGTCTGTAGCAGTGATGTGCCAGCAGCTATTTTGACTGACCTGTTCAAGCAAAACAAGCTAACTATTCGCAAACAAACAAAAGGCCCAAATTATTTGAAGCTGATTCTCAAGTGAGTCTTCCTTGTGGAAAAGTTGTTTAGTTGTGTAACTTAAACTATAACATTCCACATAGACAATGGGACTGGACCGATCTTCCACATGCACCTGTAATTCCAATGTTTCCCAGCTTTTGAACACTTCATTTTGCACCTTTGGTTCTATTAACTGTTAGAGCTAAATATTCCCCCTTAAAAGGAATATTACAGAAAACTGAGTTCCATAATTTGAGAGCAGCCTTTTCAAGCATACTTATGGGAAAAAAAAAAAAAACAACAAAGTCATTATCAAAATCTTTCGATGTGCAAGATGGCAGAAGTTCACTAATTTGTGACACTCCATTAGCTTAGGATTTGCACTTACATTCAAAGTGAGCACTAGTGAATGGGCTTTCAAGTCATTTCGATGACCAGTTTTGCGCAAGCCAAAAGGCAGGAATGGAGGATGTCAGATTTCAACCATTCATGTACATATTTTTTTATGATAAAACTTAATATGTACTTTGTTTAGCATCAAAGACTCCATGCACCTACTTTCAATCTGTTATATTTGTTTTTTTTTGTGAGTACCTCTTGCTAGTGAGCTCTTGTGAGTTCATGTAGCTGCACATGAATGCAGCAGTGTAAGGGGGCTTTAACATGCCAAAGACACTGTTTTTGCCATGTTATTGTAAAACTACTCCAAATCACCTAACTGTAAAATTAGTCGCTAAAAGCAAAATCCAAATTTCCAAAGTAGATGTTCTTCCTAGCACTTGGAGACCACTTCTGCCTTTTCCCACGCTTTTCTTCCCACTTAAGCCTTGGGTATCCTTTTACCTCTGAGGGCTCTCAGTAATTCCCTCTAATATCCATTAGCATGCATCTACACGGTCTGTCCAGTATTCATCTTTGTGCACTGCTTATCCCCATCCTCCCTATAAGCACATTTGCTCCTTCCAGTACCAGGTGTTTTCCTCTGCTCCTTCCAGCCCCAGCATGTTTCTCAGATCTCTTTATGCATCTGAGAGCACCTGCCCTCAGCTTGCAGCTTCTTTTCCTCCACATACCTGGCTAATGCAGAGTCTTTTCTGATGGGATATCTCCAGGAATCGTGTTTTCAACTCAAATGAACGTAACATAATATCTCTCGAACTTTCCAGTTTGTCGCCTTCTAGTCTCCCACTCCAAACATGTTAAGTGAAGAATGAGGTTTGTGACAGTTGCATGACAAAACTTGTCTATTGCTTCACTTTTTTTTTTTCTAGCTCATACTAGCTTGATCTATTTAGTTAGTGCTTTTAGATGTAGTCAGGATTTTTTTTTTTGAACAGTGCTTCTGGGTGGGCTTCATTTTCCTTGTGACACCTGCCTTGTAAAACTGTTGTCTATGAAATAATCTGTCGTGGTGAATGAGGGTTTTCAACAGCATATATAGGTTTGCTGCTGGTTAGAGTACTACCATTTTTTGAGAAGGTAGCTTACCGACTTTACTTCACAGCACTCTAAAATGGTGTAGGAACATATACAGAAATCCAGAGTCTCTTGAAGCACATGATGGAAATATGGGTAAGGCAGGTCTACAACAGTGCAGCCCTTTCCCACTTTTCAAACATAGGAACACAATAACACAGACATTAGTTTATATTAATGGCTACTCATTGTAGAAGAGAAGTAACTTGCATTTGATGTGAGCAATCTGTTACCATTATTTTTCTTTAAACTCAGATACCATGTGTTCTGCATTTCCAGCTGCTAACACTGCACTCCATCAACTCTTTCAACAGGCAAGTGGTAAGAGCCTTGCTTTCAGATACTTCTTCCTTCTTGTTTTTAATTCGATACTGACATCTGTACTGGGAGGAGAGACAATAGGATTGTCCCACAGATCCTTCTGGCTGTAGAACATAAAAGATGAGTGGAAAATTTGGATCTTCTACTCAGAGCCTTTAGCCTCCAGCTTCTCCGGTCTAGGCCCTTGGCCATGGGGCAGGAGCTGGTGTCAGGACTCAGCTCATGCCTCACCTGTTTTGTTGAAGACCAAGGCCTGTTTCACGTGACCACCAGAAAGCAGTGCAATTCTGCAGTCAGAATTTGAGATATTTTGTAGTTTGACTAGGCCTTTAAGCTGGGTAGGTACAATATTTCTGGTGCCTATTCTTTCTTTCACCTGTAGAATCACCTGATAGAACAAAGGGAAGAGACCAAAAGGGCATTTTCCCTTCCCACATCTCCTGACAAGTCTGAATCACCACTGGGACTTTTTTTGCTGCTTCAAGCAGGCGTAAAGTAACATTGTCTCACACTGCAAAATTTCAATTTCATATCTCGGTAAGGGGAAGGTACTCAGGCATCTGCTTCTGCTAGCTTCTGGTGGATTTCTGTGGCTCTGCTTCTTAGGTTTCCTATTGTCTATGTAGCTGACGAGGAAGTTGCAGTCCATATCTGTTCACTATGTGACACAAAACCTGGTCACACCCAAATGTCCTGTACAAATACAGAATAAGAGGTACTTTCAATCCTCAGTATCTTATAGCCTAGGTCCACCACCTGGGGAGAGCATTTGCAGGGAAGAGAGAAGCCCAGAGAGCCCTGTGGTGATGCAGAAGCTGTGATCTGAAGGGAAAGTGATGTGACCAAACACTGCTGGTCCCCATCCTTGCTCTTTTTGGCCATGCATCTGGGCTCCAAAGGGTGGCAATACACCCCTGTGTGCAGGATGCTGGCCTGAAAGCCATATGTAGTGCTCCTGCACCTATATTTTTAACCTGTTCTGCAATGAGGCATTTGTTAATTATTCTGGCCAAAGTTGAATGCAGTGCTGTGAGCTGCTGTGATTTAAATACTTCTTACCAGGTGTTCGGAAAGCCTGGAATGCTTTGGCCACCATTCTAGGTATATTGTGCTTATGAGCATATCGTTTCCTAAAGAAGTTTAAAAAGCTAATGCCTTTTATGAAATACACAAGTTGTACTTTTCAGGTAGGAAAACCCAGAAAATATTATGGCAGTTTTAATTAAAAGGATACTTTTCCCTCGCTGAAACTTAACGGTGGTTCTTAGTTAATCTGATTGTAGTAAAAACTGGTTTATAGAAAACTACCTAAATCTTATGAGAGATAAATTATCTTTTTTAGTCTTACAAATTCCTTGTTTACGGTCTGTGAAGGCCTCATTTTTCTGCTGAAGGGGCTCTACTATTCAAATTATTACAAATGGCTGTTGAAAAGCATCTGGAACTCACTCTGCAAATTTACAATTATTAGAAGTTGTGTAATCTGGAAGTATGTTAGGTTTCTCTAAAGTTTTTAGGAAAAGAAGCTGATAAGTTCTAGCACCTAGATTAGCAAAGTTTAGCCATCATACCATGCCCTGAAAGAGCTAGCCAAAGACAAAGCCAGAAACTTCTAACGGGAGTGGATAGTTTTACTAATTTAATAAAATTTTGGGTACATGAGCAAGTATTTCAGGCAAATTCTGTGTGGAATGTTACTGCTCCTTCCATAATTCTTACCACTCTTTATTTAAATGTCCAGACAACTGCCTCATGACTGAATAGTCTGACGTGCTGCAGCCTGGTACAAGTTCTCAGAAAGAGTACTACTGATGGTACTGAAATAAGGCAAAGGGAGCATACTCTGGAGGTTGATGTCCCTTTTGAATAGGTGTAACCTATTTGTTATTGCATCGGCATCTCTCCAAGAAATGCTCTGTCTTTCTTTTAAAATGCTTCTAAATATTGAAAGTAATCTGTGGTAATATTTTTCAAAGGGAAGATATGTATCTATGGCCCTTAAGTGGGTTTGTAAATAACTTTCAAGCCTTGAAGGACACGTGACTACCTAGTGTGACCTACTTTCATGAAGTATTGACTTTTGAGGATCATCTGCATTGAATATAATGGTTTGTAATTGAAGAGAAACTCACAGTCTTAATATTTGTGAATTCTACACTTGTTGTTGTGCATTGCTAAGAAAGAATAAAATGGTAGCTTTTGTTCTAGCTAAATACCTTACTGAAAGAAATGCATCTTCTTAAATTCCATATCCGTTTCCACATCTGCTTGATGCAAAGAATTTCTGAAATTCTGGTTGTTCACTGTGGCAAGTGAACCATATTTTAATATTTGATAAATATATGTCATTGTATTATTCTTTCTACCTAAGACTAAGTTCTTTCCCTTACACTTTGGTTTGGTTTGACATGAGGAATTTTTTTGTGCTTGATTTGACAGGGATATAATCAAATATTTAGATTTAGGAATTGAAAGGGGATAATTTTCAAAGGCCTGAAAAGGGACTTCATAATTTATTTTTTTTTAAATGAGAAAAGCAGAAAGTGGGAGGATATATAGAAGTTTTCTTTTGTGTGGTAGCATAAATTCCAGAAGCAAAGCAAGGAGGGATGTTTATGACAAACTTGTTTTTTCCTCCTCCCTATATGTAACATTCAAAATAGCTCGGAGTAGTCGGGACACACGCTCTTGGGGTGTTGATACATGACAATACTGATTCTCCTGATACCCAGCACACTATGATTATAGCACTTCCTTGGAGCTAATGTGCTGTTAGTTAAGTGCTCTGGGAGGTAAGAAGGAGATGACACTACCTAGAGCTTTTGAAAAGCTTGAAAAATTGCTTTTAGCTTTCCTTCTGCTGACTACAGCATATTGCATATGTCAGTGCAATAGTTCTCTATCTGGGAAGTGTGAATAACAGCAGTTCCGTAGTCCATTTGTGTTCATAACAAAGAGTGTTGTAACAATGACTATCAACTGTTATGTGTACTTTTAGCATTAGAGCATAAATAGCCACAAGGAACAATAATATAGATATCCCGTGTAAGCACCATGGCAGAAACCAGATTATATATATTTATATGCAAGGTATTATATTGCTGTTTTTTTCTCTTGCCATTCCCATACTTGTATAAATATTCAATAAATAAAAAGAGGTGGTACCTACCATCGCTTGGCTGTTTAGAGGTCCCAATGATGAGCCCACTGTGAATAGTTCCAGTTTGATGTCAAGTGTGTGTATCTGTTTGCAGAAAGTGAGACTGCTCAAGGTTTTCATCTGAAATGTGTGCTCCTTCAGAAGTGAAATTAACAGAACCTCTCTGGGGTATGGACAGGGTGTTTCTTGTTTTTCCCTTTTCTTGGGATGAAAGAATGCTGGCCAAGAAAGGCTGTTGATAACTTAGGATTCAGTTCTAACTTACAACCGGTGAAAGTCTGGCAGTCTGATAAAACAGGGATTAAAACTCAGAAGCTGTTTTACTAAAGGAAAGGTTGGACTAGGAAATTAATCTTTCCAAAAAATGGCTGATTGTGTTCTTACTCTATAACTCTGGAAATATGGAAGCCCATCAGCAGTGAATATTTGTTTGAACTGTTTGTTCCAGAAATGGAAAGATGTTAAGAATTGCGGGATTTGACACCTTCCTTATGGCTGGAATTCTTTTGTTCAGCAGGAAACCTTAATTTCTCCTGATGTTTAACTTATATCATTTGAATTTTTTTTCCTATCAAAAGGTTTTTGTGGCTGAAGATCTTCCATCCGGGCAAGGCAAGGTGACTGTTTCTTTTAACAGCCAAAATTTGTCTGCAGTTCTCTAAGTTGATGGACTCGTACAGAAGCTCATGATGTGTTTCCACTTTCCATACTTTTTATTTTGTCAGACTGTATTGCCGTGTTGGTAACCAGGCTTTTCTATATCACTACAAGTTGTAAACGTAATACAAAAGTAGAGATGGTGATAAACTGCCTTTCCTTTTACATAGAGGGGGACAAGTTTGATATAGGAGTGAGGGAGTTGTTTGTAAAACTTTTTTCCCCTCATCCCACTTCCCTTCTTGGCTCGCATTATGCAGAGTGTATGAGAAATTTTTAGAAATTAGAGAACTCCCTGGAGGGATAAGAGGCCTTGCAGAGGGATCTAGATAGATTGGAGCACTGGGCGATTAGCAACGGCATGGAGTTCAACGAAGGAACATGCTCAGTTCTGCACCCGGGACAGACCAATGCCGAATGCAGGTACAGACTGGGAGACCAGCGGCTGGAGAGCAGCTCAGCAGAAAGGGACCTGGGGGTGCTGGTCGAGAGCAGGCTCAACGTGAGCCAGCAGTGTGCCCCAGCAGCCAAGAGGACAAACTGCATTTTGGGGTGCACTAAACACAGCATGGCCAGCCAGTCAAAAGGCGTCATTCTACTACTAAGTGTTGGTGCAGTTCTGGTCTCCACAGTATAAACAGGATGTTAAGGTACTTGAAAGCATCCAGAGGAAGGCAACCAAGCTGGTAAAAGGGCTGGAAGAGATGTCCTGTGAGGAGGGGCTGAGGACACTTGGGTTGTCCAGTGTGGAGAAAAGGAGGCTCAGAGGTGACCTCATTGCTCTCTGCAACTTCCTGAGGACGGGAAGCAGAGAGGGAGGTGCCGGTCTCTGCTCCCTGCTCACTGATGACAGAACACGAGGGAACTGCACAAAGCTGCACCAGGGGAGGTTCACACTGGATATTAGGAAAAAATTCTTTACCATGAGGGCGGTCAGACGCTGGAACAGGCTTCCTAGAGGGGTGGTTGATGCTTCATGCCTGTCAGTGGTCAAGAGGCATTTGGATAATGCCCTCAATAACATGCTTTAACTTTTGGTTAGCCCTGAAGTCAGACAGTTGGACTAGATGATCTTTGAAGGTCCCTTCCAATTGAACTGTTCTGTTCTAAATGACATAGATCACAGCAAGCAGATGTTGGAGACTGTCTGGCAAAGCTTTATCAGCACTCTTCTCATGCTTCCTGAAAGCTGGAACAGTTGATGAAAGCATGCTTTTACCATATGTTTTGCAGAAGCATTCATTTTTACTATGGCACCAAGCTCAGGTCTTATTAAAAGAACCCAGGAACTTATTTTCCTCCTAAGTACTCCTATTTAACGCTGGTTTAAATCTACTGACTGCAGAGAAATAGCTCATTTCACTAGTGTAAGAGGAAATTACATGTAGAAGATATTGCTCCAGCTTCTCTGGATTTACAACAGTTTTTAAAGTCTTCTTCAGCTATCTCTTTATCGTTATTACTGTTTTTCCCCTAAGACCAAAGGAAATTAATTCCCCCTTCACTGTAATAAATGAATTGGTGGAATTGTTTTTCTAAAGACGTTTTTTCAAAGTCTTACTTAAAGTTGAGGACACTAGGCTGTGGTAAGAAGGTGCACAGATTGCAAAGCATCCCAGCACTGTGTCAGGTGGCTCATCAAAGTTTACAGAACATGCTGAAGCAGGAACAAGTCTGAAGAAAAAGCAAAGGCACCAGCAAAGAGCTTACTGTGGGGCTGGATCTCCACTGTACGTGAAGGAGTTCCACCAACTCCAGGCCAGGATTGTGGATGTACACGTGGCCCACGGGTTTTGAGATGTGCTTTGAAAATATGGGTGAGATTCTGGGAGCGGTTAGAGTATACAGGGCAGAGAATTTCTCCTTTCCGAAGAACACTAACTGGGAGAGGAGATATGAAAGAGTGTGTTGTGAGAGCAGAGGAAAGGCACTCAACCTAACACCCTGACACAGGGGAAGTTGGCTTCTGCTTTGATTTTTGTTCTTCTCTAGCATTCAGAAGGCTGGGTCATCATCTCTGGCACTTTTAATGGTTGCTGAAGTATTGCGTATGAACAAATACATTACTGCGCTGATTCTGAGGTCAGTTCTGTCAGTTTCAGTGCTAAACTCCAATGCACAGTGATTTCTGTCAGTACATATCTTCAGTTGAGACCTTCTTAAAGACTGTTGCTTGTATGTTAGATCCCATTTGGTGTGGCAGCAACTGGCAGTCCTTTGTAAAATACAGAGTAGATTTCCCACACTAGACTTGAAAGGCTCTAAACTATGTATCAAAGAAGTCTCCATGCATAGCACAGTTTTCTGCTTGTATTTATAATGAACAAACACTTGAAGGTACAGCTCAGTGTAGACATCCTATTATTTCAGATGAGGGAAATTCAGTCTTTTGCTCAGAAAGGTTTTCTTTCTTCTCTGTGTTGTGAAACAGTGTCAAGTGGCCTCAATTCAAACTGAGAGCAAAGCCTTAGGGTTTCATACATAATCCTGACTGAGAATCCTGCCTCTCATTTTGCAGTTTTCTGTCCTGGCTCTGATCTGTGAGGCAGGTACATGCTATTAAGCGTAGTTAGATGTGTTCTGGTTCAGACCTGTGCATCCTTCCCGTAGCAATGGTCACGCCATTTATAATGATTGGACTGTGACCCACCTCTGACTTGAAGGAGAACACAGCACTTCTTTAGCCTGCTATGACAACACAAACTTGCTGACATTCCTATCCCAGTGTCCTCTGCGTACTGAACAAAGGGTTACTGAGCTTGGCTTCTTCTTTTGGGTCACTCTGACTGTATTCAGTTACTGATAAAAGGTTGGTATTGTGGCACTCTTCTGGTATAGTGTTTGGGCAGGGAGCACAACCTGAAGGGCACAAGGACCAGAACCATACAGCCAGCACTCAGTAGCCACTGGCTCGAATACAGTTGTCTTTGGCAGCCTCTCCAGTGTCACGTAGTCTTTTTCTGGTGCCTCTTGTAAAATCAGACAATGATAACTCTTCTTATTTGGGTGGGACTGGGACAGGGAGGTGGGTAAGTTAAGTGAGATTCACTGGTGGAGAACCTGTGAGCAGAGAGACAATAGCATCTTCAGTTTTACTTTCAAGAGGGGATTTGTGAGCAGTTTGCACTGGATACACAGAAACTTCTCAAGAGGCAGACAATCATGGCTCTGAATCATAACTCTCATCTTGTTTTCCAGCATGCTCTGTCTCAGTAGAGGTAAAGGTCGTGGCTGCTAATTTAGGACAAAACAGCGGGAAACTTTTTTCTGTTTGAAATTGATTAATTCACATCTCAGAAATGATTAAAATGCTTACTATTTAAACATTTAATTTTGCTCTAAAACACTTCTCTGTCCTTCCTGAGTACTTGTATATCTATTTTACCATTTTCTGTAATGAGAAGACATTCAGTTCAAGGCTGCTTGGGTTAGAAGAGCTGATCTACTGTCTCAAACTCTCTGCAAGCAGTTAACATCCATCCTGAGGCAAGCTACCTCTTCCTTTTTAATTTCACTGGAAGAGAAAATAATCTGTTCTCCTTGCGGGTGCCCCTAACTCTGTAACCAGGACGTGGAAGGGTTCTCAGATTTCACTGCCAGCCTCATCCTCTGAATCCATTTCCATTTGCTTTGTTTTACTCTGGGCATGTCACTTACTAGTGGTGGAGGAAGGGCACTACCTACATTACAGTTGTCATTTATTTCACTTGTGGGCAAGTAGCTCAAAACTATCTCATATTCCACGTTAAAACCTTGATGTTAATAAAAGTACCTTGTTGAACTAATTCCCTTCTGTTAGTAGTCTTAAATTCATTGATTCATGTGTGGTGTCTGGGTTTCTGCTGTCTCCTCTCTTGCCTTTCACCTTCTTCCTGCATGGCCACATTTTGCGTATGATCAGTAATATTTATTTCCATCGCAGTAATGGCTTACAGATGGTTGATTTATCAAAGCGGAAAGGAGTTGCTGGATTTTGGGTGGACTTCTTCTGGCATTTTCTGCTCCAGAGGCAATCTGAAAGGAGAGTCATTCAGTCATATGGGATGTGTGCTATACAGGCATCAAAAGTGTATTTGGGAAATTTGGTCTCTGTAGATGCATGCATTCATAACATAGCAGAGAAAGTGTTTGGCCTAATTTATGTTCAGTTCATGATAGTTTCTGTGCTGCTGTCATGTCCCAGATGTCTTCCTGGGATTACTCGCACTTTGCAATAGTGTGAAGGAGAGCTGTGTTGGACCTAGTTGTCAAGAAGCTGGTGCACTTGTTTAGATAGCTTTGATTCTGTTCAGTTTTCACAGATGTTTCAATTATCTCCATTATTTCTCTACGTATTTTTTCTTGTTCACGTAACTCAGTGTGACTGTACTTTCCTTCTTCTGAGTATATACTATAAACGATTAGCTGGAATAAGAGGAATCAATAAAAGTCTAGCAGATTTTTCTATTTGGAACCGAAGTCATCAACGTTTGAACAAAGTCTAAATTTTGTAAAAATCTTCATGATAGCCAAGATTTTTACCTCAGCTTGTTATTAACATAGAGGCCAAACATGAAGTCCGTATCCAAAGTGAAAGTCCAGAGTAGTTCAGAATTGTGGAGCTTGGATTGAGGGATTAGCTTCACATTAAAAAATAAATAAATAAATAATCCTCATTTAAGAGCTTACATATTTACGAGTACTGACACAGTATTGACCTTTAGTTCAGCAGCTCCTTCATGAGGATGCATGTCTTCCATTTTTGGCATAGCATCTCCATATCCTGGACTTCTGAACAAGTAAGACATGGGCAGGCACCCCTTATACCTGGGGTCTACAGGAACAGGGAAAAAGGGACCTGCATTTTCTTCCCATATGCAGGTGGAAGACAATCAATTCCCCCAGATGCATGTTAGTATTTGCCATTCCTGACCTGAACGTATGTGGGTGTACTTGATTTTTCCAGCTCTCCATCTTCTTTTCAAGGACTGGTAGCCATCTGTCCAGACAAACCTACTGACTGTTTTATACTAAATCACTCCTCGCTCCAGATGTACTGTATTACTGATGCCTGAGATACCATACGATCAATAGGAGGAAGGATGACACAGTCTATGTAATCTATTCCCTACCATCTCAGCAGGCACACCAGATGTACCATGATGTCTTCAGTCCTCATTCATTCCCTCATTCCTTTCTCTGATGCCCTTAATTGCACTTTTTCTTTTGGCCAACAGTTTTGCAGCCTAGGAGATATCTAAATCAAGTTTTCCTGAATCCCTCCAAGCTTCTAATGTAGTTATTTCTGTGACTTTTGTTCCTCCATAGTGTGAACATGCAAGCAGACAACATAAAATGTAGTGGATACTTGTCATCTGTACAATAAGCTCTTGCCAGTCATCAGTCTAGAAGGGAAGTTGCCTCCATTCGATACTTCCCTATCACACTTTTAAATATATTGTTTTACAGTCCATAATAGCCCTACAAGCCTGAAATACAGCTGAGCAGTTCAGTACTTGAGTGGGTAAGTTGTTCCACTGTTGTCTCTGACCCTCTCACCCCAGTTGGAGTTCACTGACCTGGTCTGCATCCTAAGTATGGGCACAGCTTGCTGGCATCTGTCTGCAGTAAGTGCTGACATCAAACATCCAAACACCTTGCGTCACACAAGGAAATAACATTGTCTACTCAAACTGGTTAATCTTTGTGGCTTACAGATGAATTCTCTGAGGACTGACATGTAAATCTCTTATATGAAATACCTTCTTTGCTCTCTCTTATTTCAAATAAGTATCAATTATGCGCCCCTACTCGATCTATGGTAGTGCTATACAATCTAAGTAAAAGTGGTATTTACTCCATCATTGCTGGTTAGGTGCAGTGGGCTCACACAGGGAAGGACTTCACTAGGTCTTGCTTTAGTTAAGTTATAAAATCTGTCATCGTGGTTTTGTATAAAATGGGAAATGCAGTGATTTTGTTATGTACTGAAATCTGCGAGCTCGCAGGCATGAAATAAGGATGGCATTATAGTACTTCATGACAGGTCTAATTACACTTTGACCGCTGTCTTGGTGGAGAGGGGTGTGAAACAGTTCTCATTTGGAGGGCGTAGATAAATCATTGTATTCATTTTGTAAAAGTTAAACCTATTACCACCCAAATATAGAATCCCTGGACACAGATATCTACCTGTTTACTGTCAAGAGCATATTCCAGTTTTAAGGGATACTGTTTCCACAAATGATTTATTAAAACTATTGGACTGTTTGGACCTTTCTTTTGCTAACATCTTGGGTCAGCTGCCAAAAGTAATGCAGCCACAAATGTTTAGTAAGTGCTCTCACCATGACAGCCCCTGGAACTCTTGAAACCGAATTTTGGCATCAGTTTCTCTGTTGTTTCCTGCACCTGGCTAGGATGAGTGAATTCTGACAACGTAGTAGTCTACACTATTGCCTGAATTTCCACAGATTTGTTTGGGTTAGTGACAGACAGGATCTTTAAGACTTCCTTTCTACTTGTTGCACTTTTTATTTTAAATGAGTCAATATACTTAATATTTGCTTATGTTATTTCAAAGATGACATGTATGAAAGAGGTAGGAAGATAGTTATATTTATTTCTGCAAATTATCTCCTGTGAAACTTCAGGTACTGAAGTACAAGTAAGTCAACAAAGCCCTCTGAACTGTATTGCTAATACCTAAAATCATCATATTGATGAGTGTTGAAGAAACAGTAAAATGTCTGCTCATTGAGGGTATTTGAGACGAGATTAGCAGGAAGATTGTATCAAAGATTTTTTTCTTGGTTGCACATGTTGAAAGCAAGATAAGTCTGAATAAAGACAGGAGTGGCTGTGTGGAATATAGTGAGCTCAATACAGAGCTTTGCTTGGCGTCCACTGAGTCATTAAGAAGGATGAGCACGGTGACTGTGTGCAGCTTTTGAAAGGTACACAACCACGACGACGTGTAATAGCAAACCCCATGGCACCAGTCTCCTTCCACATGCCCTGGATTCCCAGTGGTGGCCTTCTGACGTGGGTGAATTCGGAGAGCTGGTTGACCGCATGTTTCATTGTTTTCCCACTGATAAGCACTCTACATCTACAAATGTGTGTTCCTCTTCTGTTAAACTTTTGCCCAAACTCACAGTGAAGACTGTGTGCATGCAAATGTGTCAAACCTCTCTGTCTCCACTGTCACTTTTATTCATTTGGATGTGACTACTGATCCATCTGTTCTAACACTTGGTGAATGTACGTGTGGAAGAAAAAAGTGAAGTTTGCCACCCAGAGTTCAACATTCTGATATGTCACAAAGAAAAAAGCTTCTGAGTTGTGTGGGAATTCAGTTAACCACCTAAAGGTGTCAGTTTCAAGTTTTTTGTACTGTTATGATCACAAGTACATAAAACTTCTCTGAACTGATCTCTTGCATTTATAGTGCATTTACTTTTTATTTCGAAACCACTCACTCTCTAAAAGCAAAACCTGGTAATTACCGTGTGCCCTGACCCCAATGTGTTTTTGTTTTCCTGATACTGTTACCACATCCAATATTTATATGCAATATACCTTGATACTTTGCACATGGATACTTCCCTTCACAGACATCTAATCTACTGTCCATCCATCTGTAATTCAGTCATGTAGCCAGGTCTCTGACTGTATCTCCATTGCTTGGAAGAAAAGAGATTTGCACGAATAAAAACTCACCTTCAGTGATTTTCTTTGCAGGCTGTTGACCATCGGTTCCTGCCATAGAGCATGCCTTGTTTCTTTGGTGCATTTTCACATTCCTGTCTTCCTTTGGATAGTATCATAGTTTTACCCAAACTAGAGATTTCTATGATATTGTTTCCATCTGACCACTTATGGAAACTAGAGATGGTGCAAGAAGTGGATTATGTGATCAAGGAGGTGGTGCTTTTCCCTGTGAGTGCTATTTACATGCTGGTCTGAGGACCAGAGCTGATTACAAAGGAAAACCAAATTCTCCTGAAGGACAGATCAGCTATTTCTGAGTCCCATGTTTTTCTCTTAAGCAGTAATACCATGGCACCCATGACCTCTATGGACAACAATTGGCAGCAGTAATCCACATAACTAGTACGAATTAGGGTTTTAATAGCAGAACTTTCTTACCATTCCACCTCCACCTTCAGCCCACTGTGGCAACCACGCACATTTAAAAAATCAGGTAACTCTGAGAGGCTCATCTTGAGAAATTCATAAATCTCACAGGATTCCTCCTCCTTCTCTGGAGAATGCTGTATTTTACCTTTAGCTGGCAGACAGCTGTGTGACTAGGAAGGCTGTGGTGAATACAGAAACTGAAATCAAACACCCTGAATTCTGGTCCTGGGCCATGGCTCCAGGTTAACCATTCTTGATATAAACAAGTTTTTAATGCGAGCTGATAAATTGTTCATGTGTTTCATCTCAGCTTCTGTTTGGATGAACCCAACTCCCTTGAAGGCAGGGAAGTTGCATTCCTTTCAGCATTTGGAAATTTCATTTCTAATTCTTAATGGCTTCAAAATGTAGTCTCATCTGATTTGCATCTTGCTTTTGACTACCACAGATACTCTGAGCAATACAGATGCAATTTAATAAAACAAAAGAGATTGCTCTCAGCATGATCAGCTCACAGACGGTAAGAGCCTTAACACCCCCACTTGAGGGCACAACACCCTTGTGCAAGATGTTGCGAGAAACGCTTGTTTTCAACCCATATCGGCATGTGTGACAGATTGTGATGCAGAGCTTGGTGCTGACTGCTTGGCTGCATGGTGCAAGCTGGAAACATTGAATGACAGAGCACATTTCAGGAGATGGGAATGAGCAGGATGGGCTGAAGGTTCTTGCTTTGTGAGCCAAGAGCAAATGTTGTTTGTATGCATTGTGAGAGTGTGTAGAAAAATAGGAATTGCCATTCGAGACCCGATCTGTGGTCCACCTAGTCTAATATCCTTAAATGTGGAGTAAGCAGCTACAGGGGAAAGCTACAAATATCCTTCTGTCTTTAGCCCTGAAATGTGTGCCAACCCATGGCAACAGGTTACAGCATCGTCCGTGGAAAGAACTTTTCTTTCAGTTCTAAATGTTTTGCCTTCAGGAATTTTTTATCAGCTCTGTGATCAACTCACTGTGTGGGGTAACCAATGATATTTGGTTTGTTTCTCTTTGTCTTTTTTTAAGTGCAGTTCCAATCCTTTTGGTCTTTATTCAGTACTTTCTCCAGGCTTGCATATATTTTATTTGCTTTTGAAACCTCCATAAATTTGAAATACTTTTTATGAAGTAGGGTGGGAGAACCTACACACTTACCACAGGTTATAGGTGATCATTGTGTTGTTTAATGCACTTTGCAATCTTGGCTTTCTTTTTTTCTGGAAAACACAGAAGTTATGTTGGTGTTAGTTTTTGCTTAGGAAAACTGTGCCTAAAAATGTCTTTCAGCAATGGAGCTATCAGAGATGGAGGGAACTGGGTATTGCCTATTGACTTGGGAAAAAAAAAATCTGCATGCCATGCTCTTTCACAACATCTGTTTGGGGCCTTATATATAACTTGAATAATAAATATTATTTATTGTTATACTTACATTATGTCTATTTTCAGTATCAATATTTTGTCTTACCTTTGCTAGGAAACTGACCTCAAGACCTCTGTTGTGCTAGGCATGGGAATATCATTAGACGCAAAATAAAATTTAGGGAGGAACCACAATACCTTTATTTGTGTAGCCCCAAAGCCCAATAAATACAAGGTTCCCATTGTTAGTAACAAGCTGCAGGCTCTGTACCAGCTCTGCAAGACCTCAGGACTTACTAGAGTTTGTCTGAATTTCTCTTGGCTTGCCTGGAGCTTTGTTTTATCATGTTTAACTCTAACAGCAATTCTTCTGATGTCCAGGTGGCTATCCCCTTATTTATTTTACTTTTGCTTGTCTCTGTGCAATAACATGCTATTGCCACAGTTTTCTACAGCTAGTGGTAACCTGTAGTTATTCTGTGCAGAATGCAAAGTTTATGACCCTACCATAATGATGCCATCCGGTGTGGGAGCAGAGGCCTTGAAAATATAGACATGGGGATGTGGCATATAGGTGTACATGTGTGGGGTGATACAAGAGAGGGAACAGGTAACAGTGGAACTGGAGACCCCAGGGATATCAATAACCTAGGTCAGCTTAAAAGACACAGACCTCCAAGCTCAGCAGAACTAGCTATAGGGGTAACCAGGAGAACAGAAGAGACCCCTGTCATCAGCATCTCCGTGAAAAAATGTGGGATACTGGCAAATTGCTGTAAACACCCACTCCATGCCCAAGACTGAAGCCAACAACCTTAAGGCCCAGAAGGGCAGTGGAAGAGTCAGCAAAGAGCAGAGAAAAGGGTTAGATGCTAGGGAGCATGCAGCCTAGATTTCAACTATAATAGAAAATTCTTGGCTTTACATTCAGAGTGTGCCCTTTTGCCCATAACTGGAATTTGAAAATAGCATTTGGCGTATTCTCATTATAACGCAAGAACTTTCATGGTTTTAGCACTACTAGCATAAATCATGAGCTAAGTATAGGCTTCACACAGAGTACGAAGGAGTTTTGGAGACTTTTCTTGCACCCACCTGGCATTAACTTGAGCATGAATTATTGTGAAACATTACTAAAAAATGCAGGTTTTAGCAGATAATATTTAAGATGATGTTCTGCTGCTGAGAGGGAAGAATTCATATTCTAGCCTCCCTTGCAAGCCTCCTGCACTAAATAGGAACTACTTTTATCCCACAGTAGGATAATAAAGTTCCTGAAAGCTACAGGAGATGGCAGGAGAAGTATAGTTGCTGGACTTCTGTTGAGCTGAGAGTATCTTCTGCTGACTACACGGAGTGGTGGGTGAGTTAGATGTTATTGCCTAGTCATCCACATTCTGCTAACATAGCTTCAGAACATATTGTTTCCCTTCATACTGAACAAATTCGGTACAAGTCCGTCAAAAACGGTCTATAAGAAGAGGGGCTGAGTTTCAGTAGCAGCATACATTTGCTAATGCACCTCAACTAGCTTAATCAGAATACAAATTGCACCTTCTCCAGTTGTAACCTGAGAGTGCTCTTCTGAGTCAAAAAAATCTGTCACTTTACCTTAATGAACACCTGCATAAAGTATTTTCATATGATACAGTGGTTCATCTATGTGAATGTTTTTGTCTTTGTCCCTGTGTTTCTCCACAATGACGAAGTCCAGATCATCTTGTTTTCACACAGCACATCTGGAATCATTTGCTTGGATGAAATTGCTGAGTTATTATCAATGCTAGTTTGTGTCCTTGGATTTCTCATTGTGGACTAGCAGGACATGTTGACAGGCAGTAGTTCAGGTTCTTTTTTCTTCAAAGACAGTGCCTTCTGTTGACAGTTGGTGTCAAATGGTGTAAAGTTTATGTTCAGTGGTGCTGTTGAGAATTGACCGAACTAAATAGAACACGTTACTTGTTCATCTACAAAGCTTAAGATCCAAATCTCAGACAGCAAAGGTTATGTGCTTTTGTGAGCTTAAGATCCAAATCTCAGACAGCAAAGGTTTTGTGCTTTCGTGGTTGAGAGAGTATCCTTGGGAATGAGAGGTCTAGGATCAGTTCCCACATCAAATTTATACAGTGCAGAATGTGAATTTTGTCACATTTATTTCCTACATAGACATCCTCTATCCTAATGTGCTGATTTACATATACCACGGTATATATAACTGTTAGTTTTATGCTGGAAAAATGGACAGCACATGGCTACATAGAATCAGCAGGTTCAGTTCTGCAAAATGGAAAATGTTTGCAGAAGGAGTCCAAAACTTCAGCAGAGGTCGTTCCCTTGTTGGGAAATATTTGCTTCACTATGTCTGCTTAGATTACTATAAATCTAAATGGTTCAAAATGGAAATTCTCCTGCATTCTACCCCAAAGAGTCTGGTGTTCTTCCATAATTCTTAGTGGGCCTAAAAAATTATGCCTTTCCTTGTCGTATTTGATTACAAATACTGGCCAGGTTAATTTGATAGACCCCAATCAAGAAAAGAATAATTTGCACAAGTGAAAATCAGAGTAGAATTAGCCAAAAAAGAAAAAAAAAATCTAAGCAGACAAGCCTAAGAAATGTCAAAATCTAGGTCTCCAGTGTTTAGAAAATCAGGTACAGTTTGACATGCAATACCAAACAACAGCAACTATAACGTAATCTACCTTTTATTCAGTGACTTTAGCTGCTTAGTTCCAACAATAGTATGCCAACTTGCTGCAGCCACATAACAGTGACTTCAGTACTGGAGAATCATGTAGTTCTTTTATAAATATTTTATAAATATCATGCCAGAAGGAGTAGTAAAGTGTAGCAAACTCCAAGGTCTAGTGTTCTTCCATTCCTTATTTTTAAGAGTCTTGCTCTGGTATTTACATTAGTCTCCAGTAAAATATTTACAAGAATATCTCTCTGGACGCAAAAGTGAAGCTTTTATTATATCATATATTGGTGGTGAGTTATCAATGATGATCATATTCTACTTGTAGTCTGATAGAGTGTGTGTTAATCTAATATCTGTGACCACATGTCACAATTTAGTGCAAAATAATAGAAGACAAAAGATTCAGATTTACTTTTCTGCTGGTATGAGGAATCTATTTTTGGGAAAGTGCTTTCCTCAAGAGCTAACTCTGAAACATCTTATTCTGATTTTGTTTTGTGCCTGAAGTTCAACAGAGAGAAAGCAGAAAAGTACAAACAAAGAGTGGGTGAATAGTTGAGGTGTAAAACCACCTGTATTACCAGATCATGCTGGTCCCTGCAGAAGGCTTAGCCTCATCACAAGATGAACTGCTTGGTAGTCCAGGGCTACTGCTGTCTGCTGGAGATCCTGGCCTTTCTCCCACCCTGGGCTCTTCAGAAGACCCATAGTGTTCACACTCCCAGCAATGTCTGCAAGGGGAAAAATTTAGGTTCAACAACTTGTTGTTCCCTTTCTACGTCTGTGAGGTCTTCTGGAGGGGCAGCTGGGTTACCCACCCTTGTCATGCTGATCTGCAGGACCCCTCATCTCCTCCAGTGCCAACAGGGCTACTGGGTAGGCACAGGCCTCTGTCTCGCAAATGTCCGTCAGGATACAGGATCAACTGCTTGCAGCAGAAAGCCTGCCTGACAGGCAGGGAGCTGCACAGAACCTCTGCTCTGGGACACTTTGGGAACCTAGTGTTGCAAGAGAGCCCCCTGCAAACCCTGTGTGCGCAGGTGATCCATAATGGGATACTACTTGATGATAATAACAAAATGTCACTAGTTCCTAGGTTGCAAAATGCTACTGCTGGCCAGTGTCTGCAGCATATGCAGGGCCATGGTGAAGGAGGTGGTATAGCTATTTCCCCCACCCTGTTTCAGTGAACTCTGTCATAAAAAGCTAACATAAGGGGCTCATCAACACATTCTACAGCCAAGCTTAAGCCTAGCTTGCTATGTCATAGAGTTTAAGAGAGTAGGGGGAGGAAAGTGTACTTACAGGAAGTGTGAAGCCAGCAGATTTGAGGCAGAAAGAACACGCAGATCATTTTCCCTTGAAGGGTGAGGAATAATTCCTAGGAATGCTAGAAGACCACAAGTGTGGCCAGAAAGTGTCAGTGCAGCCTGTGTTTGCAAAGTTTCTGTCCCAAAGTGCATTTCAGCAAGATCACGTGGATAAGCAGGAGTAAGCAGATTCATCTTTTCTTCATTCTCCTGTTTGTCTCTCCTCCAGATATATAATAACTGTAGTTTTGTAAGATTCCTAAAAGATTGGGACACCCAACAGTATGCTCCCCCTTTTAGAATGCCTTTTTTTTTTTTTAAAGAATCCAACCTGAACTCTTTTTTTCTAATATTTTAATTGACTGGATGGTCTTTCTTACTCCATGTGTCCAAACCCAAACCTTCTGTAAGACAAAAATCAATCTACTAGTACTCTTCCTGATTTATGATTTCCAGAAGGATTTGTAATCAGGATGAGAAACTGACTTGTCAAAAAGATCCTGAATTTTATTTGAACACTTTAGGCCCTTCCCCTCTTGCACTAGTTTGGAAAACTATTTGGTATATGAAGATGTAATCTCGAATGTTGGTCAGAGGTTATTTATATAAGTTTGGGTGATCAGACATGGACTGACCCCGGATTGCTCAACATATGATTTAACAGTGATTTTGTTAAATATACAAGTCCTTTCAAATGAATAATCCAAATCTGGGCTAGATGAAGCACTGGAAAACATACATCCAGTAGGGAACACTCTGACTTTGACAGGGATGATATATGAGACATAGAACCAAGCCCTCCTCTCACTGTAAGTCCCATGGGCTGGTTCCTGAAGTCCTTAATCAGCAAAGTTCGCATTGATTCCAGCAGGTTTGAATCAGACCAGAAAGGGACATAAACTATTATGTCTCTGGGAAGAAATCTCAGGACGGGATCCAAAGTCTGCCTTTGACAGGATAAGCCTTCCTCATGCTGCTCTAGTGGGGCCACAATATGGAAAGACGAAGGTCACCAGTGATGGATGATCCATGGTGGCATTTTGGTTCCACTCAGGAGTGATGTTCTGCAGAAAATCTGCTTGTCCTCACTGTCCTCATTTTGGTGCACGTTACGGAGCAGTCTTGCAGTACGCAGACTGAGCACCCTCCAGAAAGAGGGATGATCGCTGACTCCTCTGACAGAGGACCAGACTGGAGCTGATCTAAGGTAAACCCACTCTGAAGTGTCTGTACTGTGGATGCTGGACCTTCAGCAATTTTTCTGCTCCTGTTAAGCTGCACTAATTGCCAGTCTACAGATACCCAAACATTTTCTGCTGCACCTTTTCCTTGAAGCCACAACTGAGGCTAGCTGTGACTAGAGCGCTTTTTCTTTTGTATGTGTGGGAGAAGTGTCCAGCACTGAGGGATCCTGATGTTGGACTAGGACTTATTTTTGCTCTTGTGAGCATCTGCAATGGTAGTGATCAGTAGCAAATAATACTGAATCTGCTTCAAGAAGTGATGACTCCATAGTTTCAGCCCTGCAAAGTGTCTGCAAGGTGTCTGAGGTTTTACAAACATGGCATCATCATGGCCAGGCTAAAAGCCCCAACAGTAGCTCAGCTTTAATATTACATAGTTCTGCATGGCCTAAAGGATTTTGTGTACAGAAACATACCGCAGGAAGTGCTGAAGGCAATTAACAGTAATCCTATAATGAAAAACATAACCTGGTTTTATATAGCCCTCTTTCATTCATGGAGAAAACTAAAAATGTCACTTTGCTGCCACTTCTTCCAGTAACACAGCTTTTGGAAAACACCTGCAACCTAGTAAATAATATGTTGCTTGGACAGAGTACAGGCTTCTAAGTAGGTAACTGCTTTGGATTTAGAGACAGTATTAACCAAGAAATCTGTTGAACTCCTGAGTAAGTATGGTTTGTTTTTGACAATTTCCATGTTGTCTAAGATTTACTATCACTGAAAAAACAGAATGCATGTGACTTCGGTTTTGTTTTGCATAATTTAAAGGATGAAGCGTACATTAATTAACACTAATTTCGAGAATTTTTAGCTTCATACATAACTGTACCTGAGGGGCCCATACTGAGAGGTTTATTGTTTACCATGTCAACTGATCACAACCTTTTTATGACCTGTATCGACTTAAATCTGTAGGTAGCTAGGAGGATGCCATGCTTTTTGTTGTATTGAAAAAGTCACTCCAGGACAGCTCCACTGATCTCTAGGAACTATGGTATTTTTATGTGCCACTGCAAGTAGGGGTAGAAATTGACCTTCTCCTGGGCGAGCACAGAGTTATATCTAATGTATGCAGCTACATAGGTGAGAACACACTGGAGAGCACCACAGCTTTAGTAGTTGTCATCTGGCTCCATGTGAGACTGTCCCCAGAGCTAATATACTTACAGTGATGTAAAGGTTTTAGAAGCTTCAGCTGGCATAAACAACGATGCCTTCAAAGTAAGCACCAGCGGTCAACAACCGAAATAACTGCTTTGGGAAGTAACATGTTACATTTTCTGCATTTCAGGTGCTGTCCTCCAGAAAATGTTTGCTAGAGCAAAAGGGTTGATTCTGCTGTTCACCCTTCTGTTGATTCTATTGTTCACATGGCAGCCTTCTTTCCCCAACCTGGACACTTTAAATATGCTACACCTATAGCTTCTCCTTGTAGATATGCCCTCTCACCATGAGCAAGGACTGTCCTGGCACATTACAATGCTGATGTACTGAAGCTGATGGAGCTACTTTAATCTCAAGGCTCTGGCTTACTACAAAAAATACTTTTTCAAAAAAGGAGGGATTCTGTGAAGTAGTGAAAGAACAGTAAATAACAAAAATGTGATGAAATCATTCATACCATTCTTCTAATATTTAGAGCTGTTCTGTAGTTGTTTAGGAGCGTGATCATAAAAGTTGTCTACGTGTTTATCAAGGTACAAACTGCTGTCAGAGTGTGTGCTCACACTTTCATAGCAGATACCTCTTTGGTATCATTCCTGCTGATCTCGGAGCAAATGCAGCTAGTTATGACTGGAGTGTATCTAGATCATTATGGTTTATGTCTCTGTTTTCCTGCACACATGTGCCATTTAAAGCCAGAGAAGTGCTGCCCAAGTGTGAGTGAATAAAGACTCCCAGACTGTTACCTTTTTTCTCACTTGTCTACTCAAGTGAGCTCAATATGTGTGCAAAATAGGATAATAAATTAATGAGAAATGGAACAAAAGGAACATTAAATAGAGTTTCCAGTCCAGCACAATATGAGGTACTTGGCTATATTTCAGATTAATTCTCTTTTTTTCTTCATCTAGGTCAATGTGTGTGTGTGTGTGTGTGTTTTTAAGGCTGCTTTTATTGGCTTCACTGACTTTTGTGACTGCAGGCTATAGGAGAAGACAGAAACAACCCATTCTTTGTGGAGGCTATGCTTTTGTACTGGGAATAACCAAAGCTGTAGCAGACATTGCACTGCTCACTTATCCACTATTTTGTAGTTACACCCTGCAGCCGAGTTATACAATGTATTTTTAATCAGCTATCTAAAATGACCTATGAGGCACTAAATCCTGTGCTATTTTTTTCCCTTGCAGACGTCACCATTGTCCACATCTGCCCACCAGGCCCTATAAGAAGAGTGAGCAGCCATGTGTGCTGTCAGAGTACATGGAGAAATATCCCCTTTATCCCAGCACTCTTCCCAGAGACTCATTCAAACCAAAGGAAGAGTACAAGATGGCACAGATACCCATGGAAGGCATCTCAACTGCAAAGTATGAAAAGCAGTGAATGAGAGTGAGGACTGTGAGTTAGAGAATGTGTGTGTGAGAGATGGGTAATGGAGAAAACAAAAATGATTGTTTTCCACATGGCGGACCTGAAGACAACAATGCTGGGGTTGTACAAACTGTTGTGAGGAGTGATGGATGTCTGAGGCCAGCCGTAGTAGCAGAGGCAAGGGGTCATTTTTCTTGCACTTCTGGCAGGTTGAGATGTGATCTGATTGGAGAATACACAGGCCACAGACGCACAGTCGTGATCTTGGTGTTTGCTCACTTCCTGTTTTGGGAAGGCTTCTGTGAAACCAGCAGAAATGTTGCCTGGGAAACTATGGATGATATTGGAGGAGTATTTGCCTTTGTTCTGTGTTTTGTGTGGTACTTTGTACACTGTAACCTGAATGACTGCTTTCCAAGGAGGTATGATAATACGGTAAAGCTTGATGATTGGAAAGGGGGTGTGGATGTGCTCCCCAAGGTAGTGCCTGTGCAATGCTGGGTTGTTTTTGCTTCTCAGCTATACTGCTGCTCAATGTTGGTGTTCAGCAGAAATCTTCACACTTGCGCAGTGCCTATTTCCCTGATGGAATTAACTTTTGAAGCTCTTCCCTGCTGCTGGTAGGGTGACATGCCAAGATCTTGTCCAAAGAAAAAAATCATGAAAAAAGTAACCCAGTCCTTTAATATGAATCTGAGAGCTTCGTTGTCCTCAAACAAAAGCTGCTGCCTGATCTTGATGTTTACCTCCTTTGCAATCACAGGCACAGTCATGAGCAACCTCATTCTTGCCCTTGCTGAACTGAGTACGAGACCAGGAGGTGCCAATGGCTATTAATAAAGTCTTAACACCATCCATATGTCCTCATCCTGACAAGCTCTACCAACTCCTTCCCCTCCCCATGCCTTTTTAAGTGTTGTCAAATTGAAGCACAAATATTGCTGATGAAAGCTGAAATGCCTGACTTTTACTCCCATTTGAGATGCCTCTGTCTACGTTAGAGATTTCAGCAGTGACTGAAAGGCTCAGAGTGCTTCAAAGAGATTTTCGTACATATCACTTCTACATATGCCTTCCATCTCCAGCATGATCCAAAGCAGCTAGGCATCTTAGTGTCTGCCTATAACTAAATCCTGGGCTCATTCATGTCCTCTTAAGGACAGTGAGGAGGGGCACCCATCATGTGCTGTCTGTCAAGGAGCGTTTAGAAACTTCTTGGTCAGTCAGCAAAGCTATCCTTGCTCAGCCAAGGCTGGTGATTCCTATAGAAACTATTACTCCTGAAGCTTAATACAACTTCTGAAAAGAAGAAACTAATTCTCCTTGCTTCTTCAGAGCATGCAATTTATCAAATAACTAAAATTCGCCTGCCCTTATAAGAGCAGAAAGCAGATCTTGAACAGCTAGCCATTGGATTGCAAGTCTTGCTGTCCTCTGGGTAGCATTGTAAGAAAATGCATCCACCTGGAAAGTGCCAAGGCCTAGTGGAAAAGTGTCACCATCTGTTAGAGTGCTGCCAAAATTTCTGCTTCTGTGTGACTAAACTCTTCTTAGGCAGAATGAACTGATGGAGTGAACCTCTGCTGAATGTTAGGTGTGATATGGAAGCAAAAGCCTGCTTGATAAAGTCAAGGAGTTGCAGACAGTATCATTTTTCACAGTGTTTTGGTTGCAGGTTGCCACTGTGTGGTGGTTTTACCCAGCTGAGCAGTGGAACTCCACCACAACCGCTCTCTCACCCCGCCTCCTCAAAGGAACAGGGGGAGAAAATACAGTGGAAAAGGGCTCAAGGGTTGAGATAAGGACAAGGAGGTTGCTCACCAATTAGTGAGAGATTAATATAATTTATTACTATCACTAGTGGACTAGAGCAGTGAGAAAAAAAAACACCTTCACCCCATCCACCCTCTTCTACCTTCTCCCCCCGAGCGGTGCAGGGGAATGGGGAACGGGGGCTGCAGTCAGCCCATATCGCTGCGTCTGTGCTGCTCCTTCGTGGTCACTCTCTGCCCCTGCCCCAGCATGGGGTCCCTCCCACGGGATGCCGTCCTTCCCGAACGGGTCCTGCGTGGGCTTCCCACAGGCTGCAGCTCTTCAAGAGCTGCTCCAATGTGGGTCCGTACCACGGGGTCCATCCTTCAGGAGCAAACTGCTCCAGCATGGGTCCCCCATGGGTGGCAGCTCCCACCGGATCACCTGCTCCTGCGTGGGCTCCTCTCCACGGGCTGCAGCTCCGGCCTGGAGTCTGCTCCTGCAGGGGCTCTCCATGGGCTGCAGCCTCCTTCCGGCCAGATCCACCTGCTCCTCCGTGGGCTCCTCCACGGGCTGCAGCGTGGAGATCTGCTCCATGTGGTACCCTGTGGGCTGCAGGGGGACAGCCTGCTCCACCATGGGCCTCACCACGGGCCGCAGGGGAACTTCTGCTCCGGCGCCTGGAGCACCTCCTCCCCCTCCTTCTTCACTGACCTTGGTGTCTGCAGGGCTGTTTCTCACTCCTGTCTCCCAGCTGCTGTTGCACAGCAGTTTTTTCCCTTTCTTCAATCTGTTCTCCCAGAGGCACAACCAGCATCGCTCACTGGCTCAGCTCTGGCCAGCAGTGGGTCCCTTTTGGAACCGGCTGGAGCTGGCTCCTACCGGACATGGGACAGCTTCTGGACTCCTCACAGAGGCCACCCCTGTGGCCCCCCTGCTACCAAACCTTTGCTACATAAACCCAATACACACTGACTTATTAGCAGATCAATCCATCCTCTGTCATCTCCACTGCAGGTTCTGTTGTATTGCAATGGTCAGAGTGAGAAAAAGTGCTCCGACCGCCAGAAAATTCTCAATCACGCTGTTGAAGAATTGCCTGCCTGTAATCAATTACATGTCCCTGGTACAGGCTCAGCCATTTCAAAAGTGGTGTTTTGCTATGTATTGTGATTGGCTCGGGAAAGACCATCTCTGTTATGGAACCCTCCCTGCTATTGAGGATGCTGCATGCCTATTTCATTGCTGTTTGCCTTTTCTTGGACCCTCTTGAAAAAGGATACCAAGTGTCTACAACTTGTGTGACATCTACATAAGTACTTCCTGATGCTCTTGCAAATTATTTACTTCTGCATTTCTGTTTTTACCTCTATACTTAATAATTTGCAATGTGAATGTTCCTCCCTTCTGCTCCGCCCAGTCTTCTGAGAATCTTGTTTATTTGCTAAATTATGTAACTAATACATTAAATTCAGAGGCTCAGACTCAACCAGCATCATTCCCAATGCAAAATGTAATGTTAATGTTAGAATAGCTCCTGTATGGACCATTTCTCCTGTCCAGCTGCCAAAGGTGTAAAGAGATCAGCACACCAGTGGAACATTATTCTGACTCTAGAAACTGAATTCTGTGGTACCAGGCAGCAGACTCTCTGCCCTATAGCAAGGACTGTGGGTGGCGAAATAAGTTCCAGTCAGTGAATGTCAGATTGTGATGTTGTTTTCTTCTCCATCTTGTTTCTGTAATCCTTTGTTGGAGTTAAGTAACACTACCCCAGTACCTTAAAATGCTTCTTTTACAGTGGTACATGAGAAAAAGCTGACTGTCTGACCACATTGTTGTTTCTTTCCTCGGTTGGTGTCCTCAGTTTATGCTGTAAAACTGCTTTGCTATCTCCCCGTCCTGGGCTGAACTGCTGTACAATGCATTGTCTAGGAAGGCTGTTGTTCCCTCTGTCATGCATAGCAGATAGCCTGCTGTAATTATTTTTTTTTGTTGTTGTTGTTGTTGTTGTTTTTTAACAGAAGTTATGTCTTCTGGTATAAATTCCCTGTAGAACAGAAATAACTTTGTGTAAGACCACTAACCTCACTGGGTGGAGAGAAGGGGGATTCTGGCCTGCCTGAGGTCGTCCAGAGCTGCCTAAGATCCTTTTTCAGAATTTCAAAAAGTGAAAGGCTTGTGTGTTTCATTAACTGCCTGTATCCTATCCAGACTTTCTGAGGCTGTGAAGGTGATGGGAGGTATTCATTTGTGTGTGTCCAGAAGAAGGAGCATAATTTTGTCCTTTAGACAAAAGACATAATGAAATTGTTGTTCACAGGAGAGATTACATAGCTCATGAAGCATTGCCACAGAAACTTAAAGAACCTGAAAAGCATAACAAGAGTGATAAGAGTATGGATTTGACCTCCATTTATAAACAAGACTACAACCCCCACCCTATCTGTCAAGTATCTCCTTACCTCCCCCGTGAGACGAGAGACATCTCCAGTGCCAAGATGGACACAAAATCCACGTATGAAGGTATGTGCCCTTGCAGCTTATTTCAGGACTTCACAAGTAGTTTCATTTTTGAAGACAGATCAAATGCAATTGTTATTTCTTCTGTGCATGTATGCCAACAAGTTGAATCTGCAGGAGCCACATAAAAATTACTAAGAATAGGACGTGGGGCTGAGCAGGCCCCACATTAGTGGTAGCATTGGGGTGTCTCTGAATTCACCTTCTTTCCATGCCTGGCTGGCCTACAGGCATCTAAGTAGAAACAGGGCCATCTGAACTTCTGAGCGTGGGTCCAGCAGTATTACTTTTTGGATATACTGAACATACTCTTTCTATACTGCATGGTTGATCCACGCAGTCAGTGCATCAGATGTACCTAAAATTTGCAGAATTCAATAGGTCTGAGCAGGTCATGAAGCATGGGACCAGTTTTGTGTGTGCTGCAGAGTTAATGTGTGGATGTGTGAGAGACATGTATGAGAATCGTGGACATCCAGAAGTTCCATGCAAATATCCAAAGCACTCAAGCTCTCCTCCTCACACAGTAAAACATGAACTGTGCACCTAACTATGCCCTTATTTCCAAATAGCAGTAACTTAGTGTATGTAGTTTGGCTTTGCGGGGCTATATTCCTTCCTCTCCACCAGCATGACTTTTCTTCTGCATGCACTGGAAGAAAGCTTTCAGATGCACAGTCACAGTAAATGTGTTAATTTTGGTAGAAAGTCATAAGGAGAAAATCAGAGTTGCCCCCTTTTGCACAGCTTCTAACTAGCTAATATTTCTAGGCAGATAGCTAGCTTGTTGTATTTCTTAAAATATTTTTTAATGTTTTATTTTTATTATGCTGTACAAATATAAAAGCTTATTTGGTGGTGGCATTGAAATTTGTCCCCATGTACAGAACCATTTTTTTCTTAAAACTCAAAATGATAAAGGAAATAAGGAAATAAAAGGTATGTGAATGCAGCGTTAAGATTACCCAGCTGAAATGACTGAAAGTCGAGTTAAGTACAGCCGCATGTTTGCAATGGCAGGAACTGGAATTTTTACATTAAGGATACAGGAAATAATGTCCATTTAGCATGATTTGCCTTGTGAAGACTATGACCCACAGGTGCAAAATACCCACATTTACACAATTTTGAACACTTTGTTTTGCATAGGCTATGTCACCAGATGGTGTTCGTTGGAATAAATTCAGTAAAGCCAACAAAGAAAGGCTGCTTTGCACAAGCAGAGGATCTTTCCTTCTGTATTTAGACATCCTTAACCCCTCTGTATCTGAACCAGATGTATAACTTTTTCTTTCATCAATATTTACGTCTGTACCTTAACTGTTACTCCAGAACTCTAATAAAATGCAGCGTAGCTACATTTGGTTATAATTTGCAGTATTTCTGAAAACACTGCAAATAGAAATCTTCATCCAAACCACCTGAAAGATCAAGTTGCATACTGAATTAGTTCCCTTTTGAAGGCCCAGGTTCACAAAATTATAAGTTTTCATTATGCTATTCTCCAAACGTTGCTAGGTTTTACTTGTCACAGAAGAGAACATCACTCCATGTGAAATTTTGTAATGTGCTATTCCATTAATTATCATAGTTCAAATATTTAAGCAGCATATAAAACATATAAAAGTGCTGTTTTGGTATTAAACTACCTCTCCTATTGTATTGTCCTATTCCTTCCCACTACACACACCATGTGTCAAATAACATTGTACGTTTAAGATGATGATATTACATATCACAGTTAATGTCAGATGACTTTGCAACTCGAAGTTTCAAGATTCTCATCTCTTCGCAGCTACACCCATAGCTGTTTCTATCCATTTGCAGGTAGGTAATCTAATTTTAGTTTTGTCTTGCTTATAGTGAGATGTGCGTAGCTCTCCAGTAACATATGGTTCATATCCTCTGCTCCCTCCTGTACCCCCTAATGTTTTCAAGATCGTGCTACACAGGAAACTATTAATATCTATGGGAGAAGAATTAGAGTTACAATAGAACTGTAACATATTTTGAAGGAGTAGTAGCATTGCTGGCTTACACTAAGTAAAATAAATTCATAATGCCTATGAGGTCTCTGAACCTGTAAAGCTTGTAAATTTTTAAAATTGAAGACAGATGGACTAGCTTGTCATATTTTGAATATTTTGTAAAAGCTGTGGTTACATTCAAAACGCACTGAGTATTTTCCAGCAAGGAAGATGGGGGAACCTAAGGAGTTTTTGATAGCTCTTGATTGGCATTTGAACTGTCAGATCGCTGAAGCAGCCCTTGCTTAGGGATGGGCTGAGTCTTACTAACTCTCACTTTTGAACACTTTATTAATACATCCCCTGTAATGTCACATGCCTGTATATGCTCTTGGTTCATTCTGCTGGACCATCTCTCCAGGATCACAATATGCCCAGGGCAGAGGCACAAGGAGAGGGTCCCACCAGTGGGGTGGTGCCTGGACATCTTGTATTCCACCAGCAGCAACATGAGCTCCTGGGGTACTTAAACACCCCTGGGGCTGGCAGAACATTCAGACTGGGCTTCAGTGGCACCACCAGCAGCAAATGAGTATCTGTGCTGGTGTACACTGTCAGGCTCATGTTCAGCTATCTGCCCAACATGTTCGTGTAGGGACAGTTCTTCTCCTGGTGAGGCATCAAATACCTGTCCCCACTGGATCTGGGAGACTTTCCATTGGCTTCAGTGGGGGAAGGATTTTGGACGTGGCGTTCAGGAAATCCTTTAAGCTGGCAGGCCTCATCTTCCTCTCTGCCGCCTTGCAAAGGCATCCTTGCGGCTGTGTGTGCCTGCAGTGAGGCCAGGGTGCTCGCTTGGGGCTGCATGGCGCCTGCAGCTGCTTCTTCCTCTCTGCTGCCAAGGCAGAGCAGCTTGATTTAAACCAGAAGGACTTTAAATGGACATCTAATTGGGGCAAAAAAAAAAAAAAAGGACTTCTTTTTTGGTCAACTTCACATTGTAATGAACACATTCTTTTGTGTAATTGTGCAGTACTGTGGCCACTGCTATTCAGAAGGAATAACTCTGTTTGGATTGGAGAGTTCAAATATCCTGATACCTAATTGCATCATTTACTCTCTAGTACTTTGAAATCCAGACTTCCTTCCTGTGCAGAGTCAGCTGGAAGCTTATGTGCCTCATGATTCTCAATGTGGTTTGAAAGGAGGGAAAACTAAAAAAAAAAAAAAATGAAAGACTTGGTTTAGCTCCAAGACTATTTCATTTTGACTTCCTACCAGTAACCATAATGCTCTCTAGGGGAAGTTGCACACGATTACTAGGAAGGAAAAAAAGATGGGCTTGTGGCTGCCACACTGGTCTGAGAGCTAGGCATCTTTGGAATACATTTCTAGTGTGAATGAGCACAAATCCTTTAAGTCTCACTCTGCCTCATTTTGCCTGGTATCCTGCTGAGGAAGGAAGAAATGAATGCCCTTAAAATGCCTCCTGCAAATTTTCTTAGTCATGAATTTAGATAGCAAGATTTCTGGAGTAAGGACCATCTCTGTTACGTGATACAATCCTTCAGATTAGTGCACGCTTGGTGTGCAAATTCTAGCAGTTTTGCTAGTAACAAAGAATTGCAGACAGAGATATAAGCTCCTTCTTGGTTCCTGCTTGTGTGACAGCAGGAGTACAGGCTTTCCACAGAGAGGAAAGCCAAGAGCAGAGGAAATGCCACACAGCACAGCTTGCTGACATCAAGATGAACTGCAAAACTCTGAACTCAGATAACAGCAGGCAGCATCACATCTGTACAGTTAAGAAAGCAGGTCATCCTCAGATGAGAAGGTGCAAAGAGGATAGGGTGCTCTGCAACTTGGCCTTTAGAATGGAATGGTGGACATCTGGTTTTCCTTCTTCCAGCGATATTTGGGGAGATTACCTGAATGGCTTCTTGCAGACAAAGGCATACTCTGCCTGCACTCTGAACCAGCAATAACATAGCTGCAGTAAGGTAAAGGAAAGCATTTGAAATCCTTGCCATGACACTCCACATTCATGATTTCTGGTTGACTGAGCATGAAGACAGCACTCACAAAGTTACCTGCAGAAAACGTCTCTGCAAGACTTAGAAAGTTATCTAATTTTCTGACATTGCATTTCACCATCTCTGTAGGCAGGCGGTGGGTACAGAATTATTTTCATGATACTTGCTGTCTTTTCTGTGTAGATGCTATACATTTCCAGGGGTTAACACACTGTTGTACGTTTTCTATAGTGGCTGTTTCAGTAGGTTTCCAACAGGATTTGTCAACCATTACAACACCAACAAATATTTATTACAGTTGAACACTGAGATAGGATTCATCTTACATTTTAGATGACTATGTGCTATGGAGTGAACCGAAGACAGAGCTGATCAGACCAGACAATGGGTATCACCCATCAGGAGCAAGATTTGACCACAAAACTGTTGTTCAAGATGATTACCTCTACAGAGGACCGGTTGCTACTCAAAGCTGCAAACCTCTGAATCTGAACCAGAAAAACAAGGAACCCTTTGAGAATATGACAAATTATAGAGTGAATTATGTGCCACATCCTCTGGAGAAATGTTACATCCATCAATACAAGAAATACAAGCTCAGTGAAGTCCCATTTGATGACCTCACTACTCACAAAGTTTCTTACAAGGGGCTGGCAGCTAAGCCAGCCAAGCTGGCAAAACCATACCAGGCAAAGCTTCTCCATGATTTTCCGTTTTCATCTACAACTGAGTTTCAGGAAAGATACCAGGCTTGGCCACAGCCTCCTATACTCACCAAAAAACCTGTTGAATATGTACCTCCGGTGGAGAAAATGGACCTTCACACAACTACTCAGTTACATTACAAGCACCTAAATGGCAAGCCAGCCAAGATGTGTCAATCTTTGGCCCAGCTTAAAAGAAGTACCGAGCCGTTTAATACCTCTTCTACAATGAAGGAAGACTATAAGCCCTGGGTGTACCAAAAAGTAAAGCCTATCATTCATGCTCCGGACCTGACTTTCCCAGCTAAACCAATGGATTGCTTGAGTACCTTTCAGACCCATTATCTGCCTCATCCTCTCACAACTACGAAGAGCTATAAACCTGCCTGGCCAGGCCCTAGGCCTCACACTCTGTTGGATGCAAAAACCATCTATACTACCAGCTACACACCGAAGGGCATTGTCAGATGCTTGGCCTCTTACAAAGACCCACCTGGATATGTCTTTGGGGGAACCGATGCTGATGGTCACAAACTCTATCTCCCTGCTTCTGAAGGTGAATGCTCACAAGGTTGACACTGAAGGAAAGAGAGAGTGGAAATAGCCAGCTTGGGAATGGATTCAAAGAGCAGGGCCTCAGTGAGCTACAAATGACAGCTTGATTTTTTTTGTAACCTTCTTTAAAACCAATCGTTGATTTTATATTTGGAAAGATCTCAAAATAAACTTAATACCCAAACATTGACTTTTTCTGGATCAGTTGCATAAATAAAAAGTATAAACCCAGGGACAAGACACATTGATCCTTGTTTCTCTACATTTTTATTTTCTTTTTCCCACCTAACTTCTGCTTTTTAATTGAGAGAGATAACCTGCTCACAAGATACTAAGAGAGAGATCTCATAGTGGCATACATTATTATCAGTATAACAGGGGTTCAGACACTTCCATGATGACAGTGGTATAACAGCCTCTTAAGGTGAATTACATGCTGTGGAGTCACAGCTAGAAATAACGGCTGGACAACAAAGTCTGAGATTTGGCTGTGTCCTTCACTTCCATTGAAAACACCACGTACAATTACCGGATAAAGATTATTGGAGATTGCACCTTCATTCATTGTGTCACTGTACTACCCAGAGCTAGGCTATCAGATGTGAGGTTGTCACTCCAAAGACATTAGCTTAGGCTGACAACTTGCAAGGTAGACCGGCTCAGTCTTTGAATGGGAGACTTTTCAGGAAAAGGTCTTTGCTGAGGGATGCAGTGAGGGTACTATAAATGTCATAGGATTAAAATTGCCATGTGTTGTTACAGTTCAGCCAGCAGCTACAGTTGTATTATCTTCCAGAGAAGGTCAAGATTAAGTTCCTGATTAGAAATGTTCCTTTTTTTGTCCCGGGTGCTTTTCTCTGGGCTTAAAAATGTTACATTAGCACTGTGAAACTTACTGGCTTAAATGCATTCTATTTTCCTAAATCTTTCTCCCTCTTACTCCTGCCAGCTGTGGCTGTATTCAGAGTTATTAGCTCAAGTGCTAGAGAGGGCTGTTGTATGCTGGAGAAAAGGCTTGCCTTTTATCACTCGAAGTGGTTGCATTTAAAAAGGAAATGGAAGACAGTTTTCTGTATAAATGAATTTTAAAACTTTTGAAAAGCTGCCTGCTGGGGCTAAACCACAACAGGCATGGAGAGAAGCTCCCTGAGGGTGCCGTGTCATCTCAGCTGGAAAGAGACATTTCAGCAGAGAACTGTGGAGTCCATTTACTGAGATGGGAAACTTCCGCAAAGATTTTTCTGAGGTACCATCAGCTTTTGGCTGATCCTGTTACAAATCCCACTTTCTCCCCGTTCTTTGCCACTTTTCCACATTGAAAACAGTAATTTGATGTCTTGTGCTGTTCTTGTTTTTGTGAGGAAATGCTGCTTTGGAGCAACCTGATTTTCACTTCTCCATCTGGCTGCATATCTGTCCCACAGATGTTTTAGGCTGCATTCAGCAAGAAAGGAAAAGAGTAACTCTTAAAGTGGTAACAGCATGTTTGGCTTTATATTCCCGGCTTCCTCCAGCTCACCAGTGCCATGTTTGCTGGCGCAGAGAACTGATTCCAGCCAGGTACCAGAAGAGGACCCGTACAGCACTGCCAAGTGCCATTGCATGGGCTTGAGGGTGCTGCTTTGCCCAGCCAGCAGGCCCATGCTCTGCTTTGCTGTCTGCTAAAGAGAAAAAGTGCCCATGGGATCCTGCCAATGCACAGCTGGATTTGATTTGCTGTGATTTGTATATAGTGCATTAACAGTGAGATTTTTTTTTTGGTAATAAAATCACTAGGTTGTATGCTATTAGTTGAAAACTGACTCCATCAGTGTTTCAGTAGGTAAAAGTGTTTTAACAAGCATCCACCAACCTTATGGGCTATTTATTTAAACCAATAATTTATGCTTTAAAAAAACCCAGCCCGTTGAAAAGGGTGTGGGGGGAACTCTCTATGCAGCCCAAACCAAATTACTCCTCAGCCTAACCCTTAAGCATTTCCTTAAAAGAAAAGAAACCCACTCTGACTCCTCACTTGGAGAGCAGGCTATTCACAGCCTGTCTGGTGTGATCTTTCTGGTTCAAGTTTTATTTTTGTGCTTTGCCCTAGGGAGTTTGTAAACAAAGTAGGCTCAGACCTCATATGAGACCTAGAAGCAGCAGACGATAGTATTAAGGAGAGTAGTAGCAGGGAGTGGTTTCCCATGCCCATGTCATCCTAAGCATGTGTGCATAACTAAGTGCTTACTGTGTAGTTGCTCACGTCCTGCCACTGCTTAAGCAAACAGTATTTATACGCAGCCAGAGCACAACCCTCTGGTGCCCCCTTCCCTTTTAGCCACATAAAACTGCATACTTCTATTTATGTCCACACAAATCTGAAGCCTTTCTTTGCAAAGGGCTTAGAGGCTTAAGGAACACTCATTTTTCCTTCTTTTCCCCTCTCCTAAGAGTCAAGCAGAGTGCTAGCAGGAAGGCTAGGAAACCGCAGCGTGAACAAGTGGCACACAGTTTGTTCATTGTTTTGGTTTGTAAGCCCTAGTTATCACAGTTTCATAGACCTTATCCCTTGCTCAGGTCAGCTGAACTGCCTCCCTGCTCCTCCCTGGTTGCAGAGCACTTACTCTGCCTGAACAGAAATCTCCTGCCTGGGCTCTATGCAGTCCTGCCTACCATGCCACGGCCCTCCTGTAGCCTCAGGGACAGATCCTGATGCCTGGTCTTTTGGCTGCTGTCTGGGAATTTGTGTCTGGGGAAGTGTGGAAGCGCTCCTTTGGTGAAGAACAAGCATTGCACAGTACCAGGGTTGCTTCTGTTATGTGAGCTTTGTGTTGATGCTGCAGTGCCTGCAGTGACATCCTGTGCAGATGAACCTGGCCTTTAGGAGCACGGTGTCTGTCTTCCTCGACAGATGTTCATCTTGCTGACAGCGGCAGTCATTTTGAAAGGGTTGGAATTTCTCCTTGCAAAGAAGTTATATTTAGTCATTAAATCAAATCCTCAAAACTGCTCAGCTGTCAGGGTCAAAGACCTGCAGAGCTCTTTGGAGCTATGTAAGCAAGTGAGGGGGCAGTAGTGGCTCCAGGCTCTTGTCACTGGCAAAGGAAGATGCCAAGTAGAAATGGAGGTGATAGGTGACACAATGCTGTGTTGCTCCTTCCCATCTGCTGCATTTTGTGGACTGATCAACAATGTAATTCAGAGCAGACAGTAGGCTGAATAACTTGCACATGGTGCAGACTCAGAGGGCGCTATTAAAGACATTCCCACGCAATCCTTTTTTTCTGTGTGGAAAAAAGTGTGTGCAGGTCTCTCAACACATGTGCTCATCAGTCACAGTGCCAAAGGCAGGCACCAGAGTAAAGCTGTGAGTGTGCAGGCAAAGCAGGTCCGGTAAGTTTCCTGCATTAAAAAGGAAATGAAGTGCACTGACAAAACTTTCATGAGAATGAATTGCATCTAATTGCTTTTGTGGTTATATGTTGTATTGGAAGCAAGTATTTCAGTTTTCAAACTTTTATTTATAACTTTATGCTATCAGATATTTTCCACATCAGTGAGAGGACATATGCTTTACCATCAGTATTTCTAGCAACTGTACTTACAATTCGATTTTTTCCCATGGTATTTTGGATTTTTTTTTTTTTTTTAAATGGGTGAGAAGCCATTTTACACTGTGTTAGCCTTGTTTCTCTCTGCATAAAACCCTCTTCATAAGAGCATGAGCTGGTATACAAACCCAGATCAGTGAGGAGCCACTGCTGCTTATCTAACTACATTTCATGAGTTTCTTTGTGTTGACTTTGTCAGTTTCTTTTTCATATGAAAAACAAACAAACAAACAAACAAAAAAAACAAAAAAAAACCCCACCAGCCTCTTCCAGATGGACCCAGCTGTGATACTTCTCGAATACTAAGGCACTTTTCTACTCTCAGCCTTGCTGCCTCAGGCACCCAAAATGCATTGGATGGCACAGTGTAGGCTGTTCCAGATTTCATAACCGTGCTGACCAAAGAGAAGGGCTGGACTCTGTGGTTTCATGAACTTTCTAGTCTCAGTCTTCATCAGTGACCATTGAAGGAAAGATGAGGCTGAGCACCATATTTGCTTTTCAGAAGGACAGAAGCAGAATAAAATTTATTGTTGTGNTGTTTCTCTCTGCATAAAACCCTCTTCATAAGAGCATGAGCTGGTATACAAACCCAGATCAGTGAGGAGCCACTGCTGCTTATCTAACTACATTTCATGAGTTTCTTTGTGCTTGACTTTGTCAGTTTCTTTTTCATATGAAAAACAAACAAACAAACAAACAAAAAAAACAAAAAAAACCCCACCAGCCTCTTCCAGATGGACCCAGCTGTGATACTTCTCGAATACTAAGGCACTTTTCTACTCTCAGCCTTGCTGCCTCAGGCACCCAAAATGCATTGGATGGCACAGTGTAGGCTGTTCCAGATTTCATAACCGTGCTGACCAAAGAGAAGGGCTGGACTCTGTGGTTTCATGAACTTTCTAGTCTCAGTCTTCATCAGTGACCATTGAAGGAAAGATGAGGCTGAGCACCATATTTGCTTTTCAGAAGGACAGAAGCAGAATAAAATTTATTGTTGTGTTGATGTCTCCATGTGTGAAGTTCAGAATCACAGAATCACAGAATCACGGAATGGGCAGGGTTGGAAGGGACCTCTGAAGNCAGAAGGACAGAAGCAGAATAAAATTTATTGTTGTGTTGATGTCTCCATGTGTGAAGTTCAGAATCACAGAATCACGGAATGGGCAGGGTTGGAAGGGACCTCTGAAGATCATCTAGTCCAACCCTTCTGCTGAGCAGGATCACCTAGAGCACGTTGCACAGGATGGCATCCAGGTGGGCTTGGAATATCTCCAGAGAAGGAGACTCCACAACTGAATTGTATCTCAGTGAAAAGGCAGGGGAGGACAACAACTTATATTGTAATAGGAAGAGGAGATGCTGTGACTTTGCTTTTTCCCTTATAAATCTGGATAAATAACATTTTAGGTTGAATATTATCAAACTTTGTATCAAAATACATATTAAAAAAAGTAAGAACCTTACAGCAAAATGTGATGAAAATAACTAGGCATATGACTAGGTTTTAGATTTGGTTTTGTCAACTGGAAACAGTTGGCTGGAGATGGTGAAAAGGAATGAGGGTGAAAATGATGATGAAACGAGATGCTTTTAGTGTGAGAAATGTGTAAGATCAATAGGAAAAGGATGTGTTCTTGTCTCCTCCCCCATTCTTTTGCAAACTAAAGTATTTGACACTGTCTTTGTTTTAGTATCGACAAATAAAAACTGTGTGACAGTTAATACATAAGACCATTGCTAAATGCACACATGCCTTTAAACAAGAGGATGAAGAAAAAGTTTAAATTGATGTTCCTATACTGTGTTCTGCAGCTGATATGCAGAGCCATAGTAAGCATTAGCAATTCTGAGATTCCCATCTGTATACACTGGTAGTGTGTGTGAAAATCTGACACACAAAACAGTTTGAAATCTTCCATGTTAAAAATCAGATAACTGAATGAATAAAGTTAATTTTATATGAACTAGCTGAAATGATTAGCGACTTACTGGCAGTTATCATTAAGAACTTGTGAGGACTTTGATGGTCCTGAAAATCTGGAAGAGAGTTAGCACTTGGTTCCTCTTTTTCTAAAAATCGAGGTGTCAGATTACACCGATAAAGAATAATCAGATTTATTTATGAATCAGTGTTTGTGCACAAAACAGATAGTAAAGTGATCATTGTCTTTTTGTTTAATAGGATAACTTGCAAAGAGGGTCAGATGGAAGCAGCAGATACAGCTCGGTAATAATGTTGGTATAGTCACACGTCATTCTTAGAGCACATCATCATCCACTAGACCATATTTCAGTAACTAAGTTGGTGCAGTAGAGGTCAGGAAAGCTGTCTCTAAAGAGAAGGTGACAAGTTGCAGTAGCTGTTTCAGATGTTGATGTCACAGAAGCCGCCATACTTCCTCTACTATGTCTAGTACTTAAAAGCTGAAATGAACAAACTGAAAAGCTCTGTGGATTATGCTATGCTGGTGACCTAATAGTACTTCCAATGGCAAAAAATTGGGATTCAAGTCTTGCTAATGTTGATAGATTGGATCAGAGATCCAATGCCTACTACAGAGGAGTGCAAATACCAGGCACCAGAAGGAGAAAAGCGACATGCAGTACAAGAAATGATGTATGTCTTGTTAGCATCTATACTACACTATAAAGTGACAAAGCCAAATGTGGAGCAAGTGAAGTATTGAGCTGAAGCGTGGCTGCAAAACATTCAAGACTGTTTTCCAGTTATTGGAGTGCGTGCCCAAGCACAAGAACCAAAAATGAGAGAGAATGCAGATAAACTAAAGAAGTGTGAGGGGAAGAATAGAGAGTCAGATTTCTGAGAGAAACTGACAAAAGGAGTTCATACAGACTACAAGATGGAAAAGGAAGCATTAGCCAGGTGTGGAAGAAGGGATCTTGTAACAGGCAGAAGTCAGCTAAAAAGAGCAACGAACAAGTATTAACTCTGTACTGACAAAGAAGAAATTAGCTTAAAAAAGCCAACACGCCTTAAATTACAGTTCGTATGATTACAGCCATATAGCAGGAAAAAGATTTCTAGCTAACAGTTACTTTGGAAAACTCTCCCTACGGCTGCTATGGCTTTAAAGACATACATGTCTGGAGTAGCTTAGCTGTGCTTACCTTGCCACAAAACAGGGGGCTGGAGTAGGTCTCCTGTTGAGAACCTTTCAGCACTGCACTTCTCTGCCTGTTGCACTACTGTTTTTCTTTCTCAGTGAAAATTAGTAGGGAGAACAAACTGGAAGCTTGCTTTGAAGGTTTTGAGGGCTTTTTGACTTGAGTGGTAACTAGAGCCATATGCATAAAAAGAGAATAATTATTCTCTTGAGAACCTAAGCTGGTCTGCTATTCGTTTTACATCAACACCAGCTTTTATACTTGTTCTACTCAAAATGAATGACCAAATTTCCATTCCTTCAGTACCGTTGCTTGGAAGTCTTAGGGATGGTCTTTGGCCTTACATGAGGTCTGTGTGCTTACATGAGGTATTATTTACCTGCAGAGTAGGTGTCTAAAAAGTATAGGCAGGAACACCATACTGGGGAAATTGTCAGTAAATTAGAGCAAAATCACTGTTCCCTTTTAGAAGAGACATTATAACATTTGTTTGGGAAGGGCAGCAGAAGAACCATCTTAGTTTTCAAAACTTGATTTTGTCTTTGTTAAGAGAAAATGGCTTTGCTTTATTCTTTTTTTTTTTTTTTCCCCTGTAATTGTGATTATGACAAGGATTCCTTCTAAGCATACAGATGATGCTTCTAGGAATTGCAAGCTGTTACTGAAAGCAGTGGGACCCTATGAGAAAAGACTGAATAATAGGGGTAGTAGCGGTTGCTTCACTCCAGAGGTTGCTGAAGAGAGTTACAAGATGTCTTGACAGAGTTTCTGTCAAGAAAAGGGCAATATACTTTTATTGATTTCCATGAGCCTAGGACCAGTGATGCCCTTATACTTGTACAAGAACAACAGACGCTAAAAAGAATAAAGCTAGGCTAATGAAGAACTCAAACAGATCTCCAAGACCAGGAACAAAATCTTAATGACTGGAGACTTTTAAAAAGAAATTAAGACAGGGTTGACCCTGCCTTAGGGAAAGGGGATGCTGGTGGATCACGTGTATTACATGTAACAGCTGTTTGCTGCTATCTTAATACAGAATAAGGACAGAGTACTCCAAAAACTTTGTTACTTTGTTCGGCTTTTGTTTTTAAGATTAATAAACAACACAACAGACAGCAGTAGTTAAGTAAGTAACCTGCATTACCTGTACAAAAAATATATAAATACAAGTTTGCTTGTTTGTTTTCTTTTCAGGGAAGAAAAGTATCCTTTTGTAAAATATCCAGAAATCCTTATCTTAACTGAGATGCTGCCAAGTCACAATTCACAGAATGAACATGTGAAATTAAATTCACACTGTACAAAGATGACACAATGGCTCCTCCAGAACTGATCCTTTTTGTGTATCTAGGGCACAGGTACACAGCTACTATTCAACATGTGATCATCTGAATATGCTTTGCCATCAGACAAATGTAAATACTTCACCGTGCTGCTTTTTGTTCATTACTGTAGTAGAAACATCCACCACATTATTGTTATTATTGTTATTATTGTTATTAATTATTGTTATTATTGTTATTATTGTTATTATTATTAAGGAATTGTCCTTCATTCCATGCATAACTATCATTTCACAAGTTAAAAATACCGTCCTTCCCTCATGTCATATTTTATAAAGCACTCTGTGCACAGTGAAGCAGATCCTCAATTAAATGCAAGTGAGAAATACACTATTACCATTGTTTTTAGAGGAACAAAATTCTGGGGAGATTTAAAAAAAAAATAATAGTTTTATCTGGACAAAATAATGTACAATTATTAATATTGCACTTTTTATACAAGAAATCCTAATAAATATACAGAAAAGATATACATTTACATACATAGAAAGACATTCTTTTTTTTTTTTTAAATAAAAAGTTACACTGCAGCTTAGCAACACTATTTCTTGAAGACCCATTTGTACTGAGAGTATCCACTGCCAGACGTGTTTTGAAGCAACCAAACTGGAGGCAGATTAACGTCATGAACCTGACACTGACCTCAGAAGTGGATTCCCAGTTTTGCTGAAAAATCCACGTCATGGAAGTTGTAACACAGCAGTACTCGAACAGCATTTCGCTACTGTACCACAAGGCCTGAGCCCCACTGGGGGTAAGGTACAGCCAAGCCTTTGATTTAGAGATGGTCTTGAATCAAAGCCTCAGATCCAGATAGCTCTCCTTTAAATTTTTACGATGCTCAGACCCCCTAATTTGCAAATTCCTTCTAATTTTAAAGCCCTACTCAGAGCAGAGCAGGAATTGCTGAGGAACTAAAAGGATTAAGCACTTCACTGGATGAATGGCAACTGCCATTGGTTGGGGAGAAAGACTCACAGACTGCATGCAATGTGTGATGTTTGAGGTTCACTTTTTAGATCATATTTTTAGGGTGTTATACCTGGGCTTAAAAATGTGCTGCTTTACAACACACATTTTGTTGTGGGAGGCAGCCAGAAAGGAGCAACTTTATTAAAATTTATTGGCATTAGTCCTCTGGGACTGGTGCTGAAACCATTCTGTTTCTACCGAGTAGGAATAGCCAAAGATACCAGAAAACAGCTTTTTTCTACTACTTGACTGAAAGGCTTGGCTGTCAGGAGAGAAGATATTCACGTTAGTAGGAAAGGAAAACCCACTTCCTCAAATTTCTTACCAAAACCCCAGCTCTGAAAGTACTTGAACTCCGGGAACTAGTACTCCTATCTATTCCAAGTGAGTGTTAGTAGGATGTAGTATGTGAAGCAGCTCTTGTTACCACAATTGCTGTTTTTCCTGCCTGTGTTCTGTGCAGGACAGCATTTGCAGGTTTGTGTTACAGTCTGTTAGTAGCAAATCATACTTTCTTTCCTTCTCCTAGACAATAGCTAATATCATCACCTCACCTCTATGCTGAAGGCAACCCTCCCAGCCCCAGTCCTCCCTCACAAATGCAACCTGGGAACATTTTCAGATGTCTTCTAGACTCACTCACATTACATAACATTGTTCAACTTTCTCAGACACCAGACTCCGGACCCTCAAAGATTGACAGTATCTCCCACTGAGATCATTTGAAGGCCTGGGAGGAGAAGGAGAAAGGGGTATAGAAAGGAAAAAAGGAATCCAATCTTGGATGTAATAATAGGTTTATAAAGCAAAATCATATGCTTATATTCCCAAACTAGTCTAAGATAAATGAAGGGTCTGTATACTGTACAGATGAATGTTTAGTTTAGTCTTTTTTTTCTAACTTTTTTTTTCCTCCTTTTATTATTATTACTTTTTTTCAGTACCCCATGATCTATCAAACTGTTTGATTCTTTGATTCATATAGTGGTGGTCCAATGCGATGCTAAGTTTAGATTTTGATCCACTTCCCCATCTATTTTGTTGGTGTATCCCCAGGTGTGTACACGGATTATAGGGTAGCCCCACTCCTCTCAGGCCCATTGCTGGTGGCATGGGATTCATTGACTCTTTGTGATCTACCCTCATGACTGTGTTTTGCTGCTTTCTGTCTCCCAGATTTATGGAAGGGAAAACTTGTCAGGACCCTTTAAAACAATGATTTGGTAAAAGGTTTTCTTTTTCCTTTTTTTTTTTTTTTCCTTTTTTTTCCTTTTAAAGGGAAATAAATAAATAAAATGAAAAAAAAAAAAGATTTCCATTCCATTTATATTTTCTGTAAAAGTCCTTGCCTCCATGAAGCAAAGGCTGTGATCCCCTTGTTCCTCCGTTTTCATTGCATTTGTCTTCAAGCTTTTCCACAAGTCCCACAGCAGCGTGATTTGAACTGGGTGAGCTGGCAGAGTTTGAGCTGCTTCACTTTCTCACAGTACCTTGTGGTGTCTCTGCACTCCACTGCCAAAGGGGAAACAAAAGGAGGAATGGTGATGAAGCAATGAAAGAACGATTTCTTACCTGAGAACATTTTATAAGAGTGGCCAAGAGGGGACCAAAACAGCTTTGTGTTGAGAGGTCTTACTGTGAGCATGACCTTGACTTGCCGCAGACACCGAATGGGGACTTCATGCAGCCAAAGGCTCAAAGCTGAACATGGGCAGCCATTGTTTTCAGAGCATGGAGAGAGCTTTGAAGTTTCTCCAGCACTCCTGTCAGTGTGTCATCTACTGGCATTTTAGAGAGGCTCTAGAAAGAGTTTCCTAACAAATGTTAAACTGAAGATGATGTAGTAAATTAAACTGGAAATTTAATTTAACTGAGTGGCTCAAAGATACTTGGTCCAATCTCACGTATGTCAAGAGACAGTATGTGGGAGTGCCTCCACAGCTGACCATGTGTTGTGTTGTGCTTTTCATATGTATATCACAGAGCACGGCCCAGGGGGAAGATGTTTAGGTACTTTAATCTACTTTCCAACGTCCCTAGGACTTTGGTCCCTGGTATCATTGAGACAGCTTTTGAAGCCTGCAGCCTCCTGCTTTTCAGCTCCAGGTTGGAAAACTGGCCAGTATCTCAGCCAGACCTTGTATGTGTTTTTGTCTGAGGGAGTCTCACTACCCATATTGAGGCTGGAAAGAGGGATCATCACAGGGCAGTTGTACATCTCACTGCAATAACAGCTGTGCCAAATAACTCTTCTCTAGTCTACATGTGGGACCTGGATAAAGGGGCTGGAGGGACAGCAAAGGACTTGTTTAGTACCTGAAAACTCCCTCGTCTATTCCACTTCCATTAGGTCACCCCAAAATCAGCTCACATATTTGGACCTACTGAATACGCTTTGCCTCTAGTGAAAGGAAATGTCAGAGCTGGTGTGGCCACAGGCAAGCACAGGTTGCTTCTGCCACTGCTTCTGTGAAGATTGCACAGGAACCAGAAATCTTCCCGGCAAAATCAGCACGTGAAGTGGGAGCCAGGGCAAATGAAAAGGTAGTGATTTACATCTGTGCTGCCTCGTGTTTCCCAAGTGGACGCTGCCATAGCACGACATCATTTCCATCATTTGTTCTTCTTCTTCTTCATCTTTTTTTTTTTTTTTTAAATATTTATAACTTCTCTATTTCTTTGGCAGGCCAGATTAGTTGCTTGTCACCGGAAAGCAAGCAGCCACCAATCCAGGAATCCCCAGCATTAACCTACTCACTGGATTTAGACTTATTTTAACTACAGCCAACACCCTGCTTGACTTGTGTTTTTCTTCCTGTCTGTACCGTTAAAGGAGAGTTGAGACTGCATCAGCCACTTTACATGGCTAGCAAGGGGATACGACCCCCTTGTCAAGACCATTGCCAAGAAAATGCAGTGCCCCCCATGCTGGGATGCCAGGCTTTGGACACTGCATTTTGTATACATTCAGGCTGGAGGTTCCCCAGGAAGCCCAGCTGTGATGGCCAGCACCTCATTTCTGAGAGATGGCTCCATATGGAGGACCCACAGGCCTCCTCGTGCCTCCTCCATCCCATTCCTCACATCCTCCCCTCTGCTCAGAAACGTACTGTTCTCACAGGGCGTGATGTTGCAGCGCTGCCAGTTGGCCGGTCGTGGTCTCCAGGAGCAGTAGTGCTCCAGCACGGGCTTGTTGGTGCGGATGTGCACGCAGTCCACACGCCGCGACTGGAAGCCATAGTTTCCGCAGGTAGCTGTACACACGGTCCACAGGCTGACCCTCCAGTGCACACCGCAGACGTCGGTCCAGCAGTTCTGAGTGCTCAAAGGCCTGCAAGCAGAAGGGAAGGGGCCCCATCACTCACCATGCTGCACATTCAGCAAGCGCATGCCACTCTGGACATTGTGCAAGCTCTGGGGACTACAAGGCTCATGTACCCCAAATATAGTTTGTTCAGAGCACTGTTTGGGACAGGTCTTCACTGGGTGCAAGTGGAGGTAAGACCAGTGCACTGAAAGGCAATCTTGTAACTGCACTCAAGGACTAGACCCTCAGCTGGTGTCAACTGGTATAGCACAACTGGAGTAAAATGACCACTTAAACTATTTGAGGGTTTGGTCTAATTATCATCTGCCCATAAATGCCAAACCAGAGCTCCACTGAAAAGATGTAATGAATGAAGTGGCAGCCAGTAAAACCCACCAGAGGTCTGTTACATTTTCCTGTCTGTAATCAACAGGAAACAAAGCCATTTCCCAGAGACACTCCTTTTCCCTTCAGCGTAGTCTCACAGAAAATGCATAGGCACACTTGGTTCTCATCTATTCATCACATGGACAATGCAAATACATAATGGGGAGCCAAAGAGTCAATTATAACAAATTTCAGTCATGATTAGTCTTGATTTACATGGCTAAGTCTTATGGAAAACAAATATGTTTCTATAATGTCAACAGTGGCATTTATCTGCAGGAAAAAAAAAGCTATGGAGTCCTTTTTACCCAATTAGCATTTGTGTTTAATTAAGAGATAAGGAGAATAGCAGCTTTGGAAGTTCATTACCAACTAGGTAATGAATGCGCCCCTGCTCTAAGAACAGAGAGAATAGCCTTTCAGTCAGGATTTGGCATGCCTAGAAGGTTTTTCGGTTGTTGGCCAGTTGTGTTTTTTTTTTTTTTTTCCCTGGGGCTCATATGAATGAATACTGAAGTCTGGTCTTAAGCCTGCTGAGATTTAAGCCATGTAATTAAACAGGTGGCAGCATCACCTCTTTGCTACATAGGGGAAATCCAAAAGATGTCAGTTAAGTCACTAGTTCATTCAAAATCTCTGCAAAGTATAGTGGTTTCAGTTGTAAGAGATTTCTGTCCTACCTTGGTAAGACACTGCATTGATCAGATGACACAGAAGTCCCATCTTTGGTCTGGCAAAGTATCTGTCTATGTTGTACAGCCAGTCGTGGTCCAATGCAAGGCCCATTACACTGTGAACACAGAAAACCTTTTAATGGAGGTAAAAGGCAATGTTCCCCTTTTATAAGACTGCTAGTGAAATAAAGTGCATTCTGCCATGCAGTAACCGTGAAGATTTCAAGCACTTCCTGCAGCTCTGCACACTTGGGAGGCTGAGCACGCAGTCATCTTTTGTCCTAACTCACCTTCTTCCAGCAGTTTTAAAACTGCATTTCTATATCTGCTCTGTAGATTCATTACACTCTCCTTTTCAACAGTTCAATCCTAAATACATCTGTTAGGGCAAATAAAATGCTCTCACATCATTAGCCGAGAGCCTATGATCCATACAGGAAATCTCAATACATTCACTTTACTGTGCATTTTGCAGCTTGTACTACCACAATTTATGGGCAAATTATTAATAACCAAGAACATATTGAACCGAGAACATATTCCACTACAAATAACAATTTAAAAGCATTGCAGGACAAGAAATGAAAGCTGAAAGCATGACAAATGCAGCAGTTTGCTCCAACAAGGAAGTTATCCTAACCAATTCAAGTGTATCAGTTGCACACTTGCTGTTTAACTCTTCTAATGTTCTCCTTCGAGAGAATTATTAGCTATAGGTATGAAGCATGTGTTTGTGTTCTTTTAAAATTGTATCAACTGTTAGGAAGCAGTTTGTTTGCTAAATATCTGGAAATTATATTCTGGAACAGACTGAGGGTTTGTTAATGTGTGCAGGGAGGAAGTTTTGGCAGGGGAGGGCTGCTGACTTCTCCTTCCACACTCCTCCCCGCTTCCACTGCCACCAGGAGCCCCATTTCACACTACCACGCACTCCTCACACAATGCTTGTTTCCTGCTGCTATTTCTTCCCTCCCTGACAACTGGAAGAGAGAAGAAAATGACTGTCATGTTTCCTGTGCTCCCAGTCAAAGCCTTTGCTGAGCAAGGTGGATGGAAACATCATTCACTGAAGCATGTGGAGCACTTCTGAGATATCTGTAGGACTGGCAGTCCTCGTCACCAGCAAGCTTGAGTGACTACTTTCAAAATTCTATGTGATACATAGTGGAGGTCAAATAGCCCATGAAATGCCACTAACATTAAATGGAAGGTGGAAGGGAAAAGATAATAATTAGTTCTGGAGGCAGGGGGAGAGTAGGTCATGTTTTTCTCTGTCCTTTGGGAAAGTTAGTCATTGCACTTAGGCAACGTGGACCTGATACTCTTCAGAGTATCCCATGATATTACTGAGACACTCATTGAGCCAATGAGCCACTTAGCTAGTGATATGTTCCTAACTGTAATCAGATAACAAACAGTGTTCTAGTTTAGAGACAGATCTATGTGGGCCCATGTGGGAGATGAAAATGATTTTTTTTTTTAAAAGCCAGGTAGAAGAAATATTATATTATAATGCACAGAGGTCAGGTGCAATGAGTGAATTCAGATCTCTTTAATCATCTCAGCTGAGTATGATGTCATGGGAATTATATAACCCATAATGATCTGAAAGCAAGGATGAGGTAATAGTTTTTTTGAAAGGATAATCCAGTCCTTACCTAGAATTCCACAAAGAGTGAAAATTGGACAGTTTGCTTCCTTCATATAAAAGGATATTTCTGTGCCTTGCTCATAAATTGAATACAATAACTTAATCACCTTTCATGAGAGAAATTTCTAAAACAGGCAAGAGTTTAATGAAGCTGTTTTCAACTAGTGAACAATAACAAGTTCTAGTAGCTGAAGATGCTTTTTATTAACATCATAAAAAAACTGATGAGGTACACTGAATCGTGCATGCTACTCCAAGCAAATGTAGAATGCATGTGGTTATTAATAAGAAACTGGGATATTACTCTAACCTCTACCACAATGAGATAACATTTGCCATTGTTTTTGAACTGATTCACCACAAACTAATAAGAAAAGGATGCAAAATATTTCATGTTAGATCACTATGTCAAGACTGGAAGTTACTACTCTAGTTACTTTGTTAACGTGTTCTGGCACTGTAAGAAGCCTCGCTTCCTTAACATTACCTGTCTCGTAACTTCAATTAGACATATGACTACTTTGGATTTGTCAAACTGCTTTTCTTTTTCACTTTGAAAATGTTTACTCCACCAAAAGTGATGTTAAAGCAATATTAGAGTATCTGCTTTAAGCTCTAGCAAGATTGGCTTATGTAATTTTAACCCTGTCTCTCATTCACCCTGGCATGCTATACCCCTACATGGATCAGCATTTTGGAGATTGTTGGGCTAAAATGTGCAAGTTTCTACCCATAAGTCTGGACTGTAGTGGATTCATCAGCCTTCACATATGGCTCAGTCATGATGGAATGGAGAGAAAAAGGAGGAAAGCACATAGTAATGACTGGTCCTAGGTTATAACTGACTGTATTGGTAAGTATCTTTTCAGGAAATCTCAAGCTCACAGAGAAACAAAGACAAAGCAAACTCTTCTCTGGATTCCCACAATGAGATTTAACTCCAAATACTTGGAACATATGGTATTTATGGAAAGAGACTTTCTAATATCTGATCATTATATGAAGCTGCGAGGAGAGAATTTGAAGATGTGAAAAACAGCATGAAGTAACCTGAAAATGCTTGTAGCCCTCTATTCTGCATTTCATTGTGAAGCAAATGAAGAAAGCTCCTACTTTATGAGGTTCTCAGGCAACATCAGAAACTTCTAAAAACTGTGTTGTTGCACAAAACCTCCCAAACCTACCATGACCATCAGTCCTGGCTCCTTACAGCTAAAACTGAAACACACTCAGTGGGTGGTAAGGGCAGTTGCAGACTTAGAGAAGGCTACTTGCCAGACTTGTCACCTATCACTATAATGAGGAACTGCAGACCTTTCTGCTGGGGACAAAAGAGGGTTCTGCAGTGGAAGTGTTGTTCACAAGCAGTTCTTCTGTGGACTGCAGGAAGCTACAGAAACCTAAGCATGCAGTGCATCAAATATGGAATCGAAAGAGCTGAGCAAATTAGTTGCCTTCTCAAAAGGCCACAGACCATAGCAGGCAGACCATAGCCTCTCATCTTCCGTCATCTCTGCCCGACCCACACTATAAGGCTGTTTTCAGACTGCTGGCATGCTCCTTACCTGACCCCAGGAGGAGGCCACCCACTCAACACAGGGTTGCCTGTTACAGTTCTGAGTGTCCACAGGGCGCTTGGACATCTGGGCACAAGCTTCGTTTGACATTGGGACAGAGCTGCCTTTTGCTGTCAGTCGCTGACATGTCACTCGCCGCATCTGTATGCCTCCACCGCAGCTCCGTGTGCATGCAGACCAAGATGTTACCATCCATCTGTGAGAGAAAGGTAAGGAGGTCAGGGAGCAGATGCGTGCTGTAAGTGCGCTGCCTGCCGCATCGTCAGTGTCAACAGGACTTTATGTACTGGCCCAAAGAAATCCAACAATGACTTGGTTCATTTGGAGCACAATCCTGGAAGGTGCTGAGTACCTCAGCCTTCCATAGTAGTCACTGAAAACTGCTTATAGGATGAAAGATGAGAAAAGATCGCATTTTTTATTTAAGTATGTCTCTGAAGGTTCTTTGGGCGCAGAATTCATTTTTTCCCCTTAAAGTTGTTTTTAAAAGTCTAGTACATATTTCTAGCCCAGTCACAGGGGTCAGGCACGGCTGCTCTCACACCTCTGCGCCACAGGGCCTTGATCACAGACAACAGTCACAACCTCAGCAATGGATCACAGGGCTCGATCACAGGTTACAGTCACAGGCCACGGACCATTTCCACCCCTTAGCAGGGAAAACTGTCCCCGTAAAGCTAATAGAGTAGCTCTCAGGACACTCTGAACTTGCTGCTGACAGGGGAACCAAGAACCTGCTGGTGCTTGTTGGTCCCTGCCTGCTCTGTTGTCTCCCTGATAGCTGAGGTAATCCAGAAAAGCCTGAAGGTTGCTCAGGGATGGAGCTGGTACACAGACAGCACAGGACAAAGGACATTCCTTCTTTCCTCTTTAATTCAGACTGTGCATTTGATGGCTGATGCTCTAATCCCATATGTGCTGGGGTTTAAAACATCCAGTACAGCTAATAAAAGACCTGTAACAACAGAAAATAATTGTCCAAGTCCAAACTCTTATCAAGATGGACAATACAGCGTGCCTATTTAAGGATGATTAGGTGAAACACTTGTACAGTTGGATTTGGGAAGGAGATACTGGTAGGAACAGCAAGGACATGATTATTAGTTTCCTGAATAGATTTATGGTTAAGTCAGCAGTTTGCTTCATTAAATTTCAGGATACTCAGCAGAAGCTGTGTGATATTGGGAGGAAAATAGTGCATATCTCATCCCTCAATGGCAATGTTTATGATTACTTTACAAAGTAGGCAATAGTTGTTCTCCAGCCCCATGGAGAGGCATCCATTACTATTCCTCAGTGTTCTACAGGTGACTAACTCCTGTGGTCACAGAAACAAGTATATAAACAGACTCATTCCTGACAAAGAAAACAAAGACACAACTACTTTTTTCTTGCAGTTTGGTGACGTTGAAACTGAAGTTTTCCCACCCCTCCTTCATAAAGCTCTGCTTTGCTTTTCAATCAACTTTTATTTCCAAGCATACACCTCAACAGTTTCTCAGGAGCTGAGAGAGGAGTGTGGGTGGCAGTACAGTTCAGGAAAGGGATAAAAAGACATAAACCATTCTCATGGAATTTACTGCCATCACCAAGGCAAACTGCTGTTAATGAGCGTGTTTCGTATTTCATCAAATCTCTTCTGGTTTCCTTCCTATGACTCAGCTGGCAACTTAGAAAATAGTTGCCTGCAAAAATGGGTAGGAATATATTAAAAAACATAATTAAACAGAACCTTGCCATATACCCAAGACAAAACCACAGTGGTAAATCTGTCCGCTTAGTTCTCATCAGGTTGCTTAGCACCTCTCCTCGTGTCAGATTAGACTCTGTTTTTTAATATAGTGCCAGTCCCAAATCACTCTGTTGAATGAGAGAAGTTGTAAGAAATTTCTCTTGAGATCCTGACCACTTTGTAAGTTTTTGTTTACTCAAACACACCATGTCCATTATGGAAATAAAAAACCAGAAAAATACAGAAAAGCACTTACACACATCTCAACTAAGGAGCCACTGAATTGCAGCACTAGGGCATTTTTAACACGGAGAGAGTATAACACTAAACTGACTCTCTGGATAGACACTTGGGATGTATTCTTTTTTACACTAAAGGGTGGCAACGGAGGAAAGTGTGCTCTGCAGGGAGGAAGCAGCAGAAGAAGGGAAAGACCTTAGCGTAGTCAGAAGTCTTTCAAGCTGTCGTGACTCCACTGTGTTTATCAGTAACTGAAAGAGATTACAGGAGCAGTGGGTTACAAACAAACCAAGAGATAGTCCGTAAAAGGAGGCAGAGCTCAGTCTGACCCCCTTCATGCCCACAAAGTCCAATGGGATGTGCTCATTTTACAAATTTTACATTTCCACTCTGCAAAGTGAACTCAGCTCCACAGCTGCAGCTGCAATCTTGCCTGTTTTGACATTCTTGCAACTCAGAAAAAAACCCACAAAAACCAAAAAACACACACATTAAAAAAAAATCAAAACAAACAAACAAACAAAGAAACACATCCTCCCCAAAACAAAACAACCTCAAAGTAGCTGCTAAGTCTAGCTTCTTGTCTGTTTTGCTGTTGGAATAAAGTGGTATGAAGCCATGTGGAACACAAAAAACTCATGACACTGCAGTTCTTGGTTGATGAAACTCCCTCAATAGTCTAGTGTCCAAGGTGTAGTGTTACAGTCTGGATGGGTGGACATGGGTTGGGTGAAAAATGGGTTGGATGATGAGAGTCTTAGGGTGGTGGTTAATCGGTTTTACTCTGCCTGAAGGCTGGTAACAAACAGGGTCCTGCAGGGCTCATCATTTGTCCCTTTTGATGTTCTTGTTGGACCGCTTTTGTCAAGCTTCTTCTGATGGCAGCTACACCCTTGAGCATATTGAGTGTTCCCCCCAAGTCTGGTGTCCCCTGCAAACTTGACACAAGTGCCCTTTGTCCCCAGCTCCAGGTCACTGACAGAGATGAGAAACAGGATAGGTCCAAGGCCCGGGCAGGTCAAGCGTCTCTGGCCTGGGGGTTTCACGCCCCGGATGGGTGAAGCCCTGAGCAGCCCAGCTTGAGACCAGGCCTGCTCTGGGCAGGGGCTGGGCTGGAGACCTCTACAGGGCCCTGCCAGCTGATGGGAGTCTGTCATTCTACTTGGCCATAATGGACGTTATTAAGGTGTCATAAAGTAAAAAGCAGAAAAGATAGACTTCTTAGACAAGTTTTCCTGTCATTCAAGACGTTTCTCCATGTTTTCATGATGAGAAGTATCAATGAATGTGTGGAAAACACTTTCCAGCCTTGATGTACTACATTTCTTGTGCTGTATCCTGATTAATTTTGAAACAGTGCCGAAAGCTGATACTCAAATGCACTGTTCTTCCAGGGAGCTTTGCCTCTGGGTTCAGATTTGAAATATGCAGCTTAGACCTATCTGTAACTTTGATTTACATATTTTTTTATCTTTTAATAATCAGCCACCGTATTGTTAATCACATACAGAACTCAAAGAAAAGCACTGCAGTGCTGATACTAAGACGTGATGTCTTCTCTGAGTGAGTTGATATAGACTCTAGGACAGGTAGCCATCTGACTTCTTTTTTCTAACTAGTCAGTTATTGAGATAGCTAGGCTTCCAAGGGTCCAGATCAATTCCGGGGCTTACTTTCTTCTGTTCACTTCCTAGTCATTCTTATTGTATATGGAAAGTATTTAATTTATGTTAATAAAATACAAAGATATTACGTCAATGCTTTTTCTTCAGTGAGGAACCGACCTTGAAGGGTCTGAAAATCTGCTAGTACTTAATAGGAGGAGGAAGACAAGTACATCAAGTTATTTTACTTTACAATTTCAACATACAGTAATGTCTGAAGGCTGCATTTAGGGTGAAATCTTTCCTTTCATGAAGTACAGCAATAAGCAGAAGGCACAGCAGCTTCCAGTGAAGCTTACAAGTTTAAACAACTGGTGACGCTTGAAATAGAGATGAAAATTCAGTTTTCTACCTCACTGTAAACACTCTGAAAAGCATTCTTGACTATTCACACTATCAGGGAAGAATTCAAGAGTACCATGAAGCCACGACCTCTGCTAATAAAGAGTAAGTAGCAACTTCTCCACCCTTTTCTAATCTAGTTGCTGAAGGAGTAAACACTGTCTATACCATGTATTGTCAATATTTTCCACAAATCTTGCTACAAACTCCCAACTGTCCAAGTTAAACACTCATAAATTCCCTTTTAGCCATGACTTTTCCCCAGACAGGCAGCAGCAAGGCTAAAATGGCATGCTGTTCAGTGCAAAGAACTCTTCAGTACACCTTTAAAGCATGTATAACGTTTTAACATGATAAGAACAAACCGTGAAGGGCAATCTTTCCTATTGCATGCGATGGGCTGCAGGGCTGGCTTGGGCTTCACTTTGCAGTGGGATATGTTGACTTCGGTCCCATCCAGTAAGCACCTCAGCTGAGGCATCTGCACCCCTTTGTGGCCACAGGAAGCAGAACAAGCCATCAGTTTGTTCACTGACCACTGGTATTCTGCCAAAAACCACGGGAGAGACACATTAACACCTAAAACTGTCAGTGGGAGATCCTTAGAAAAGAGAGAGTCAGAGATGTTCTCCAGGATGAAACGTTTAGACTCATTGTCTCACGTGGAGGGGAGCTATGCTTGCAAGTCAACAGGCAATGGACAAAGAAGGAACAGAATTCCAGCTTATGTAAACCACTGACTTAACAAACCCCATTTTTTTTTTGTGCTCAGAAGCATCACACATGGAAAGTGAATGATATGGTAGAGCAGTTCAGTGATGCCAAATGAGAGAGATGTGGGGCATTGCAGATCCCTATATTTACACAAACTTACTTGGGTAATTCTTTGAGACTATGTGTCTGTTAGACATCTGTAAAATAGAGTCAGGAACTTCAGAAGGCCACTGGGAGACTGAGATCAGCAGATACCATGCCAGTGGCAAGCATGTAAGCTCCTGGTATGCAGCCAAACATGACACTACAGAAACTCTTACAGCTGGTATGTGTGGTACACATATCTCTAGTTTAAAAGATGAGTAGCACATATGTGAAATTAGCTACCTTTTCAAAGAATTGTGAAAAAAAAAAGGGAATTTTACGGTGACACAAATACAGAGCGTCATTAAAAGTAATATAAGAATGATTTCACAGGGTACTAAGCTCTTCAGATTATTTTTCCTTAAATGAGATTTTTAGTGCTCAGGGATCTCTTCCTATTATATTCAGTCAGATTTTTCCATTTGGTTCATGAAAAAAGTGTTATTAATCCTTCTGGCAGTACATCCTTTCATCACTTTTCAGAAGGTCACCAATCCACTTATTAAGGTCTCCAGATAGTTCATAAAGCATGCTCAGAGTGCGAGATCTTTGATAGATATGAAACTAGTGTGGTCTGATTGAGTCCCAAGAAATCCACTGGTTCACTCCAGTTGATTTTGTCAAGTGATTTCATGCCATGAAAATTTATTGCAATGCAATTCAGTGGATGCAATTACAGAGGTCAGTAAATATTTCATATTCTTCTTTGCAAATCTACACTTAAAACATATCTAAAACTGAAATTTAAACTCAAATAGCAAAACAGTGGTGGGAGAATATGGGGCCTGAAAGGATGACACAATTTCACCTTGCCTTTTACTTTTGTGAGAGCTTTGAGGCTGAGATGGAGCTCAAGACACATGCTCCTGCTTTCACATGTCCTGTGAAGGACTTTCTGAGTCTTCTGAAAACTCCTTAGATCCTGCCATTGGAAAGATTGGATCATCCCAAAGTAGGAGAACGAAAGAAAAGAATGGGCTTATAAGATGAATCTGTTTTAACATCTTAAAGGCATACTTTCAAACTCAAAGCCATATATTTAAAAATACAATGTACATACACGTACATACTTTCACAGTAATATTCCATGGGACTAATTCTTAAGCATTTATATTTGTAAAGGGGTATGATTTAGTGAAGATATGGTTAACTGCAGTTAATAGTTGTATCTAACAGCGTGTTTCTCACCAGGTAGACCACAGACATAGTGCATCCTGAAAGTGAATGAGGGGGTTGCAATACATTTAAAATTTTATTGCAAAAATTAAGGAAATGTTAAATTCTTCCCCGCTCCATCCCTGACAATTGCACAAATGAAAGCTGCATATTCTGTTCCAACCCATCCACACTGCTCTGTTCAGTGGCTTTGTCACCTTCTGTTTATTTTTAGGGTAAAAATAACACAGCAGTTTTACAAGGAAAGGATTTTCAGGCAAGAAGAGACTGTCTAATACTGACTTTAGAAGATTAACAGAGGGGTTTCTAATTTTAGAGGTTTGATCTGTGACACCTCAGTCTTGAATTTCTGGTTAACGCAGCAACCATAAATATAGCTTGAATTAGCAAGGTTTGCTACGCATGTGCTCAGCAGGCCAGAAATATCAGGTGTCATTTCGGGAAAGTGACACTGCAAGTGAAACTTAAGACAGCGTGAGTTACTTACTAGGCCTGCAAATCTATATCCATGATGGTAAAACATCAAAACACCTATTTCCAGCTGTGCATCACAGTCCTGGCTTCAGAGCAAAGAAGTCCAGGACAAGAAAGGCAGTGCAAGGAATACAATGCCAAGAGCTTCACGAGGGAGAAGAACTGAAACCAGAAAGTTACCTTGTATCATAAGAGAAGTTTTTTGTGTGAGTGAGCCAGCTTCGTTCTGAGCAAGGCAGCTGAATTCACCTTCAGGAGCATCACTGATGTTGAGTATCTGAAGAATTCGTCCTGCTGCCAGGAGGTGATGCCTCAGACTGAGAGGCTTGCCAGAGTAAAGCCAGGTGATGTTTGGGGTTGGATGGCCATCCACAGCACAACCTAAAAAAAAAGGACATGAAAGAAACCTGCTGAGAGTTGAACTTGTTGTAAAATTACATGCTTTGACCTGGGCAAAATGAAAGGAAAAAAAATCACTTCAATTCAAATTTCTCCTAATTTTCTTATAATGAAAAATATGAGTAATATAGTAGGGAGCATCTTCTCATCAGTTGAAAAAAAAAACCACTCCAAAAAGCCAGTCATTTAGCCATATGAAAATCTCAGGTCAGTTCAGAAATATTTATATCAAGCCTTTTAAGGCTTCCATTTAGATCATCCTCATTTCAGTAGTGAAGAAAGCGGGATAGTGAGTTTACACACCTAGCATAAGCTCAAGAAACGTGTTTGAACACACAATACAAACAGAACATGCTTTCCAACCCCCATATTTTAACCATAGAACCACCTTTCTCTCTTGTCTTTTATTTTAATGTATTAAAAATCAGAAGTTTTAGTTACACAGAAGTTAACACAAATTTTTTGTTACGCAAAAAATGTGTTGAAAAGTCAAAGAGATACAATTGAGCTTTTAGAGGATATTTATCTCAGCGAAGAGCAGTTCTTCAAGCAACAACCAACCAAACCAAGCAACTGAAGAAAAAAGGTCATTCTGTAGCATCATAGGGGTGTGCCTATGGATCATCAGAACAGCTAGTGAGTTTTAGATACCCTGTGAATTCCTTGCCTGTTGAGCTAACAGATGAGGAGTATCTGTAAATTATTGTTTCCTCTGGTCCTCATACCAGCTGCACACTTTGCTGGTTTCAATGATGGACTGAATACAGCAGAAGATTTGTGAGACTTGCATATCAACGGAAATATAGATAAGTTACCTTCCATATTTCCTCAGAGAAAAAAAAAAAGAACTGGGAAATGGCCATGATGCAATCCATCCACATCAATTGCAGGGATGAGGAGCCAGCAAAGCCATGCTTAAGGGAATCCATATGTTATTTGGACTGCTTGTGACTTGGCTGGTCCTGTACCTTCATGCATCTCACTGATACATAAAAGGTCTTGCTAAGTTTCTGTGAGTGCAATCTACACTGATTGGTAGTTTGCTATACAGTAGCTTTATGCTGTTCTGCTTAAATTACTACTTATGTATAATGAATGACTTTTGTCCTTTTGTTTTTGCAGTGAGGGCCCTTGCTATCCTCATTTTGACTTTTGTCACTTCCCTAAAGTAACATTAGGAATTAGGATGCAGTAGTCTTTATTTGTCTGCCTTTTTCCACTAATCATACCTCCAACTGCACTGTCTCTGTAGCAGAAGATGCTGCCTTGCACATGAGAATTGAAGTTTTCTTGCTCATACAAAGCAGAAGAATTCATACAAGATGGAAAAAGCCAGCAGTGACACATGGCATGTCCCAGACATCTTCATGCTAAGAGGCAGATGCAGGCACTGAGGAAGGTGTCTCCACAGCACCTAGATCTACTTTGCAGGGTGTCTGCCTCTCAGGAGGATACTGGGCCTCTCACGGGCACACAAGCAGCTTAGCTCTGTTCCCCATTGCTAGCATGCCCTGCCTGTATCCACGGTGATGTAGGGTGTTGGCTGGATAAAACTGCTGTTTGGGACTGGTTCACTCTGTATGAAATACATATTACTGAGCGCAAGCATTCCCCAGCTGAAGGCATGTAGTGCACATGCTAGCGCACACACTGCAGTTGCAACGGCAATATTTCACTGGCAAAGAACCAGTTAATGAAGCTAAATCTTAGGGAAAAAAAAAAAAAAAAAAGAAGAAAAAAGGAGAATGAGAGACTGCTCATTGTTCTCAGCAGTCACCTCTCTTCTCTTGTTTCTCTTTTATTTATAAGGGTAAAAAGTCTTTGTTATTTGTTTTAATTTCCTTGGCAAGGTCTAAGGCAGTTTTATCCTTGGCAGCTCTCTTTCTAATGTTACGCTTCCTGACCACAAAGACAGCTTTTTTTTGCTGATTATTCCTTCGTCCTATTTCTGTAAGCTCTCTATTTATTCCTATTATGCTTTGTTTTACCTTATTCCTTTTGTCCTTTCTGAGTACTGATGTTTTTTCTCACTCTTGTTCTGAGAAACAACTCACCCAGTTTCCAGGAGATATTCATTCTCATCTAAATGAGTGATGTAAAAGACATCAGCCTACCTGGTTTAAAGTTGCCTAAGCTAAAAGCAATGGAAAACAAAGGAATACTCAGGAAATGGACAAATTTAACAAGAAGTGGCTGTATGATTTTTCCCTGCAATATTTTGGTTTTTTATAGCTTGCTTGGTTTGTAAGATAATTGCAGGGATTTCCATGGGTCAGCATATAGCCAAGACAACTGACAAAGACATGCTGTGAATTCAGTGTTACTGTTGGCATTTGCAAACAGTCTGTGAAGGATAAATAAAGAAGGCAGAAAGGTCATTTGATGTTAAATGCAGAGGAGCTGAAATTGACTTTAGTGCGCAACTAGTTGTAGTTTATGCCTGTTTTTCTTTTAAAAATTTTATTGCCAGGCAGACCGATACAGTCTTCTTGTTACTATTTCACTAGTCTTGTATATTATTTCTTCTTTCAAAACGTGTATATAAAATACTAGCTAAAGGAACAGCCAGTAATCAATAATATCCGGGAAAAAAACCAAATGCTTCTCCCTAGGTATATTTTACCAGTGAATAATTATTACAATTTTCACATTTTACAGTAAAACTTTACTAATGCCTATGAGACTTACATGTGATGAATACTACTTATTTGTGTACGCAGAACACGAATCAATCACATTTCACAAGTGACATTTTCTACGTTTCCCACATGTAAGGATGTATAAGCTATGGGATAATGTTTTATGCATATTAAGTGAGAACCAGAGTACAATAAAAAAAAAATTCTGTTAATATCCCTTGCTTATCTCCCAGGAATAATTTTAACGCAATTTAATGCAGATTAACAGCACCTATTCTCTATTTCCTTCCATCCCTGTGGACACTGATGGCTTTATCCTTCCAAAGCTCAACACCTGTCCCTATAATGAAAACAGCCTGAGAAGGAAAAACTGGCTTTATTTCCAAATGGCCCAGCTATTGCATAGTATTAGTACATCAGGACCCTTGGGGAGGTGGGGAGGAAAATTTTTTGGGAGGCCAGTTCTGAGCAGTGAAAACTGTGGCATGAGAGGGACCTTCTTCATCAGTTCTTCTTAGCTAGAGAAAGAAAATATTGCCTTCAGCCTCCCTTTCAAGGTCTGTCATGACTCAGAACTCATTAAAAGCCAGGATTAGTTACAGATGTGCAAAAGCTGGAGAAACAAACAAAAATCTAATATAAATTGCATCTTTCAGTAGGAAAAATGTTAATATCTCAAGGATAACAAGGGGCTATTTGGAAGGGGAAGACTAGTATTTCACAACAATGCTAATTATTTCTTGAGAGGAAAGAGTAGATGCACAGTGCAGATGAAATTCATGTCCCTGTTATACCTCTGTGACACTGTATGACTGTAGCCATAGAAAGACTCTGGGCTACTGTGCTAATGCTACCACAAAGAACAAAATATGTAGCATGTATACTCCCATTTCTCACTTGCAGACCTGAATGACAGTGACAAGCAAGCATTAATGCTATTGACTCCAGAATTCCTTTTAGTGGGCTGCTAAGTTAAGTCTGCAGAATTGTATGGAAAGCAGTGGCAAAAATGTCAAATTATGCAAATAATAAATACAGTTTGTAATAGAAGGAAAAACAATACAGAACTGTGTTTCAAAATGATACCTTTATATTTCTTAAAATATAAATTGTTTTCATGCATTTGTATTTGACTAACAAATAGTTCTCTAATTTACTACTGACCTGCTGATCAGTCCCAGGCAATCTTTCAAATATTTATTAAAGATGGACCCTGAGTGAAGACTTCAGGTTGAGATGAGGAGGTTTCTTTGAAATTTCTTTAAACGAAATAGTCCTGTAGTCTGAACTCAGCAAACTAGTTAGCTTTTCAAATGCAGTCCTGAAGCTGCCATGCTGCACCTTTTCCTTTCTGCCAGCAGCTGACCAAGGCACACGGAGGTGCATATTTTCTTACTCAGGGCCAAGCTACGTGCCAGCAGTGCAGCTGGAAATCAAACTTTTGCCTCTCAGGCCAACACCTTCATCTCTGGAAATTGTTTCCTATTTAAGAGATAGGTCTGCGTAGCAGATCCTGGATATAAACACACAGTGTGGTATGCAGTTTGGATCCATCAATATTAACATTCAAAACATGCTTGTACATTGAAGTCCAGTTTTATACTCCTGCTATTCACCACTGAACACTCCATGCAACATAGGCAAATGTTCATGCTGCATTACTTCAGAATCCTTCGATTCAACAAAAAAAGTTGTACCCGATTTTCTCCTTGGGTGACTGAAATAAGAAATGACTATTAAACCTAACAGAGGGAAATTTAGTTCCTTCCTGTATCTAACTTAAAGAACAAAATTTGACGGGATATATTAGGAAAAGGTTCTTCACCGAGAGGGTGGTCAGGGACTGGAACAGGCTCCCCAGGGAAGTGGTCATGGCACCAAGCCTGTCTGAGTTCAAGGAGCATTTGAACAACGCCATCAGACATATGCTTTGATTTTTAGGTAGTCCTATGTGGAGCCAGGAGTTGGACTTGCTGATCCTTGTTGGTCCATTACAACTCAGGATGTTCTATGATTCTGTGAACTTTCTAAAATTCTATCAAAGCAAATGCAGTAAGGTAAGTTCATGTCTGAAAGTCTTAAAAACCCTATGCAAAACCAGTTTGCTGAAGTGGCGAAACTATGAGGCAAGCCTTTACAGTTTTTCTTACATGGTAAAGATTTGTCCATATGGTAGAAAATGTAAATATAAACTCACATTGTTAACTCAGGTTGTTATGCAAATTACTTTACTTCTCAGTGCTTTCATACAGTGGATAAAATAAAACTCACAAAAGGTGATGTGATCCTCTAAATCCCCAAAAGAAAGGATTAGTGTTAATGTAAGTATAACCTTTGTTATTACTAATTTAAAGGAAGCCAAGTGAACATGAGTTTATTCTAGACAAAGAAAGGCATGCATTTAGGAATTCTTGAAATACACCAATGCAGCTGACGACAGTAGCATTTTAAAAAAAAGAAAGTATTTTAAATAACTATTTAGGGCTCCAAAGCAGCAATTGAAACTTACATTAAACATATGACATGGCTTTTAAAGTGTTTTCAAAACACCTAAACTAGTTACCCAATGCCACACGTGTTGATGTTAGATATCATTTACGTAGCATTGAAAACTTACACCACAGTCAACAAAAATTTAGTTAGGCCCATTTCCTGCCTGACAGAAACTGTAAAATTTTCCCACATATACAACAATGTGGTGGGCCCATTAAAAAAAACCAAGGGAGTTTTCAAACTCTAGTAAAAGAGCTTGTTTTCTGAAAAGAACTCTGAAAATTGGAATCCTACACATTGAGAATCTTGTATGACTAAGGATTGGGACGAAAACAGTTAGAAATGGCAAATGATGAAACCAGTGCCTATAAGAATGTACTCAGCATGCTGAAGTGGCCTCCTCAGTTAACTTTGATGGGTTTATTCAGTGCATGGCAAAGGCTGAAAAGGAGTATACTTCAGAAAAACCTTCTGCTCCACTGCTGCTACTGTTCCAGGTTAACTGCACAAATACCTTTGTGGGGCAAAAATAACACTCAAAACAGACACATGGAGCATGCTGAGCAGCAGTGCAACACGAGGAGTTCAACAAGGAGACAGAGCAAGAGCTAGTGCACAACATGATTACCAGCCCAAGCTGTGAAGGTCAGTGCTGCTGTAGATGCCTTTCTGTATTCAGCTGGTATAGACTTGCTGCATCCTGAGACTTCAGCAGCTCAGGAAACTTCCTGTGATGCAAGGAAAATAACAGAGGAGGTGGGGGACAGATAGGTGCGCAGATGCCAGGGCTGCTTGCTCCACAGGAGGCTGTAGCTTCTCTCTGATTAACAGAGTGCTTTAGTAGTATAGGGGAGGTCTTGATAAACAACGTGGAGGGAGAGGGTGTGTCAAAATTTAGAATGGATAAGCCCTTTAGTCACCAGCTCAGGAATCCCACAGTGTTTGAAACTCTCTTAGCACTTACTCCAGAGCAAAGCTTAAGTTGTGCAAAAGGCTAAAAGATCTTTTATATGAAGGAGTTGACAGACTGACAGGTCAGACTGCGATACCTGTGGCAAGTCTGATAGCCCCAGTTTTTCACCAGAATATGCCTCAGTGGAGCTAAGTATCATTTAGACCTATGTTAGAAGAGAATCTAGGCCAGTGATCCTGGAAAAGACATGAGTTCATGTGGCTGTAGCTCTTGCCACAAAACCAGAATTAAACAGATATTGCTCCTGTGGCCAGTGAAACTATTTTATGTGGCAGCATTTTGGACCACTGCTGTCGATCAGCGGTTCTCAGCTTGGCTCGTTCACGGCACCAAACTGAAGCAGCAGATTGTCTTGAGGACCTTGCTCTTTTAACCCTGATTTCAGAGCTTTGCAGCAGCAGGACTGGAGCCTGATTGCCTGAGGAACAAACACTATACCAGCACGACAAAATGTTTGACCAGGCAGAGATTGTTTACATACTTTATACACTGTGAAATGTACATAGCAGGCATGTTCAAATGAAAATCTACACATTTCAAAGAAAGGCTAATAGTGCAGTCTGATGCAGAAAGAAGATACTGTGATGCAAATGAACCTTATGCAACTTTTAGAATAGAATAGAATGTGATAGTGACTGGGGAATTAATAGTGCTTATAATGTCACACCCTTGATATTACTTTAATTCTTATCCTTATAGAGATCTAACTTACATGGGAATTCTCATAGTGTGATGAGGCAGTGTTTTCATGGAGACAAAAATGGAAGGGGATGGAAAACAAAATTAACTGGAAAGTTTATTCCATGGACGCACCTGGTGCTTTATCCTCAACACAGTGGAAATATTAATGTAAAATAAAGTTTCCCCCAAAAAACATTCTTTAGCATTAGAACTACTTTTCTAACACAACGTCCAATTTATTACAGAGGGAGAGGAGAAGGTAAAAATGATGTTGTGGCAAAATGACTTCATCTGACTCCTACTGGAAAACTTCTGCAGCTCTTTCCTTAGGGGAGCACAAACACTGGTTTAATCATAATTACTAATGAGTTTTTTCTTTACTGACTTTTTGTGCAGATCGTAAGTTACATTGTATTTCTATATCCTATTTCCAACTGTAGCAGTAATTCACAAAAATCAGGGAAATTTAGAAGAGGCTCAAGGTAGAGAGAGGAAGGAGAAAAGGGAGTAAAGGAAAATTTTTGATGTTTCAGACAGATATTCTTGCTTGAGTATATTATGAAGCATTGCAAGACATCCATACTGGTGGGATCAGTTACGTTCATCAGGTTCAACTATTGCTTTTCACACTGATTTTAAACAAATAAGTCTTATGTTTACAGATGTTATGGCTCAAGAGCAAGACATAGCAATAAATTGCAGCAGTAACTTTTTTTGGTTCTACTGAAAGAGCTTGGTTTTGATCGTGGCATTAGTCTGAGCTGTTTCTTCTCCTGAAGTAGTCAGCTGCACAGCACTTGACTCACAACAAAACACCCCAGAACACTCAACAAGTTTTAGGTCCGTTCTTCTGCTCGGTGCCACGTCTAGAGGACTCAAATCTGCAGAGGGGCAAATACTAGCCACAGACTTGAACTAGTCCACTAGACTGACAACCCAACTGAACTTCTGGCCTTGGCTCTAACGCAGTTGGCCCTTTCAGAGGAAGTCATTTATTCATGCTAAAAATATGGCCATTGAAATCAAGGTGGCTACCAAAATTATGCTTTCACACTTTTCTTTCTGGGGCCTCTTCTGGACATTATGTGACTGCTAGAAAATGAGGGGAATATACTATCACTGGTGAAAGGAAAATGAGAGCGAAATACTGTTGCTGATAACTGGAATCCTTTGTATCTTTTAAGTGAAGGGTTGTTGTTGCTTTGTTTGAAGAATAGCTTCACCATTAAGTAGCTATTTTCAGGACAGGAACTTGTAGTCCAGCTTTTCTGTCTTCTGAAAGAAGTGAAACTGGCAGCTAAGCTGCACTTACTCTCTGGTCACTGGGGATAGCATATAAAAACAGGAAGAAACCTGCTTTCCAGGGCTGTGTTTGCAGTGATGGCAGTTAGTAAAACTGTGTTCTGATTTGTGAAGTGAGCATATTTGACATAGAAGTCATCAAGGATAACACAATAAATATGGAACAACAATATTACCTTTTTTTTTTTTACAGTTGACTGTACTTTTCTGATCATAAGAAGTACACTTCATCATCTAACTTCAGTTATTTTCAGTATCTCCTACCTATAGGGATTTTTTTTTTTTTCCTTTCAATACAGAAGTTTGGGTAGATGTAGCATAGCCTGGAAAAATGAAAATTCAGAGTCCTAAGCTGGGGATGACGACATGGGGAATACATAACTATACAGTCCCAGTACCGGAAGAGCTGACTGGATCAGTATCTTTCAGTGGCTTCATCATCATAACATTTCTGTGAGGTAGAGAAATGTTGCTGCTCCTGTTTAAAGATGCAAAAGCACAGCTCAGATTCCAAGGAACCTACAGAGTAGGCAGTAAAAGGGGATGGAAACCATTTTCCAAATAAATGCCTTGGCTTTTTGTTATAGGTTTAGTCACATCTTTAGATTCACTAGAATAGCCATTGTGCTCCAGGACTTGCACCACACTCATTTGATCCAAAGAATAGAAACAGAATAAAGGCCAAGAATTTACAGTGATGGATTTTTTGGTTAAAAAAATGCTGCTTTTTTTTTTTTTGGTCAAAATGTGAACATCTCATCAGTGTACTGTGAGCCTTAAAAATATGCATTGCAGGTGTACGTAACAGATAGACTGGCTTCCACTATTACAATATCTAATATTTCTTGATTGCCTTCTTCTTTTTAGAGATATTGCTTATGTCTTGCACTGTGCCAAGTAAAAGTTAGATTTACTTTTCATTTCGGGTCCTAGCCATTTTACATATTTATACTTCAGTTTCTTTTTAAATCCAGGAACCTGTCCTGCATTCCAAAATAAAGACGCACCTTTTCCCTTAGCTGCCTCATAAATCCAGTCCCAAACCATTAATTAATTATATACAGTGTAGAATGCAGCAATCTCTCCTTCAATATCCTCAAGAGAATACTGTATTTTTAGACATCATCACATTTGATAAACATTTATCAACACATGGGCATTAACTTGAAGCTTTGCAGAATGATTTATCAAATGTATTCACAACCATTTTCTATGCAACTCATGGGGCTCATCTGCAATGAAATATTTGAACAAAGCAACAGATGCCAAGAAACAATGTGCTGCTACAAGCAATCAAAATACTTTCTCCTTCCACCTTTGTTTCCTTCACTGTGACTTTTTATAAGTACTCCTACATTTCTATATTCCTAGAAGTATTGATTGCTGACATAACCCCATGTTCCTGGAATAATACTCACCTAAATGTTGTAATTAATCTATATAAGTTAGAGTCATCAAAGCTTCAGCTTTCACTATGCCACATAACTGCAATAACTGTAGTATTCTTCTATGCTAAGATAAGGAAACATTTTTGTGTCATATTTTGTATCTTTTGACAAATCTGCAAATGTTTCCAATAAAGTTACAATAAATTTACAAAACTGTAGTGAATTCCTGCCAGTTTGCAAGATCTTCAGAACTTCTCACTGAAATGTTTTCAAATACAGGAAACAGTAAGCTTGAACCTAAATGAAAACAAGAATTCTTGATAGCCCCAAACCATTTTCTGCACAATTGTCAGAGGCTATGAACACTGTGTCATACAATTTCAGTTTTGCCAAATAAACATTTAAAATGCTCAAGACCCATGGAAATTTGTCCAGGGAGTTGCATCAAAGAATTCAGTGACACTGGTAGCATAAATAAGGAAACTCTATTGAAAACACATGAATTTAGTTCCTTGAATTCAAAGACATAATTCCACAAAGTAATCAGGCCTTACAGAAGTCAAATAGTAATGAATATTGTTAAAAAACAGAAATTATTATTAAGTAGCAAACAAAGTTTGTTTTTTTTTTTTTTTTCCTGATGAAAAGGGCAGTGTCTCCCAGAATACTTTCACTATCAACATTCAGGAAAACTGTATTGAAAATTAAAAAAAAAAGTTTTGAAAACAGAAACTTTCATAAGATTAAGATCTAACCTGAAAGCTTTCCAAAGAAATGTCACTTCAAAAATTTACTACTGTTTCTATGCGCATGTGTTATAAAATCTGTGTGTGCCCACCATGAACCAAGGATATCAGAAAGCATGGGGCAGTCTGCTGCTCATCACGGATTGTCAGTTCCCACTACTGTCAAAAACAGAAATATTCCCAAGCTGATGGGTGCTCTACCTTCTGCTTTGAAGGAAGTCCTATCCTTCAGATCTGTGATCTGATAACATAGAAATAGGTACTATACAACCTACCAATGAACCTGAGTGCTGGGAAGGAATGCAGTACCGTATACAATCTTCCAATAGTTGCAAAAGAGCAGTATAAGCAGCAATCTGTCTAAGCCATTGTCTACACCATGCTCTCTAATCAGATGATGAGCTCAGCCTAGAAAGCTACCTGAAATCTCAACCTTTTAGAAATAAAAATTAAAGTAAGCAATACAACAATGTTCCTATCAGCTCACGCAGAAAGGTATTTTACATTAGATCCTAATGGGAGCTTTGCTGACTCCATTGGGCAAAGCATGGATCTTTAATAGATCTTTTCCTCTGTCTGTACTGTGAAGGTATGGAAGAGACTGCTGAAAGACCCTTATCTATGAGCATGGAAGACCTTCAAACCAGACTTCTGTGTTATGGCTCTGACCTTTCCCTTCTACAAATCTGCTAAACTTTATGTAGAAGAGGCCCACAGAAATTGACCCTGGAGAGTAAATTCATTATTTCAAGTGCCTGAAATGATGGTGGAAAGCATTGCACAATTCTACTTATCTGTAAGAGAAAATGCATAGCATGTATAATTATCTGGAGGTTCTAGTTCTCTCCTTTCAACTCAGCCTGTAAATTGTTGTTGTATTTTATATCGTAATTTCCATGCAAGTTCTCATTTGCAACTTCAGTCTTCCATTGCTACTATTTTCTTTTTCTCTTTTTCTCTTTTTCTCTTTTTCTCTTTTTCTCTTTTTCTCTTTTTCTCTTTTTCTCTTTTTCTCTTTTTCTCTTTTTCTCTTTTTCTCTTTTTCTCTTTTTCTCTTTTTCTCTTTTTCTCTTTTTCTCTTTTTCTCTTTTTCTCTTTTTCTCTTTTTCTCTTTTTCTCTTTTTCTCTTTTTCTCTTTTTCTCTTTTTCTCTTTTTCTCTTTTTCTCTTTTTCTCTTTTTCTCTTTTTCTCTTTTTCTCTTTTTCTCTTTTTCTCTTTTTCTCTTTTTCTCTTTTTCTCTTTTTCTCTTTTTCTCTTTTTCTCTTTTTCTCTTTTTCTCTTTTTCTCTTTTTCTCTTTTTCTCTTTTTCTCTTTTTCTCTTTTTCTCTTTTTCTCTTTTTCTTTCTTTCTTTCTTTCTCTCTCTCTTTCTTTTTCTTTTTCTTTTTCTTTTTTCAAGGCACAAAACAATATATAAAGAAGTTCTGACTCCCATTTTTCCTAAGCTCTGACAAACCTGTATTTGAATTTATCCAGGTTTCCAACTTCATTTTTAACCTCTGGTGTCTTTCCACTCCTTTTAAACACAAAGTTTCCCAAAGCTTACTTATTGTTCCTTTTCTTCACTCTTCACTCTGTTCCTTTACACATCCTATTTTCTTCTCTATTCAACAAATTCTCTTATCCTACAATTTCTAAGTATCAGGTTGTCCTCGTTTCAGCTGGGATAGAGCTTATTTTCTTCATAGTGGCTGGTATGGTTCTGTGTTTTGGATTTAGGATGAGAATAATGCTGATAACACACTGATGTTTTAGTTGTTGCAGAGCAGTGCTGACACAGAACCAAGGACTTTTTCATGCTGCCCTGCCAGCGAGGAGGCTGGGGGTGCACAAGGAGCTGCTCAGTAAGAAAACTTGGGGGAGCTGGCCAGGTGGGGCTGCTGTTGCTTGGGGACATGATGGGCATTGGTTGGCTGGTGGTGAGCATTGTGCATCACTTGCTTTGTATTTTCTTTTATNTATCTCAACCCACAAATTTTTTTTTTTTTCTGATTCTCTCCCCCACCCCATGGTTGGGGGTGGGCAGTGAGCGAGTGGCTGCGTGGCCCTTAGCTGCCTGTAGGGTTAAACCACAAGAAAGGTCTAATTCAATGCCTTCTGGGTCGCAAGAGACATTGGTGCCTGTCAGCAGTTGCACAGACAAGGGAGCCTATACATGGAATTCAGGTACCTAAAGCTCTTATGTATGGCATCCATAGCATCTATAGCAAATACCCCAACATAATCAATGATGAAAGACCTACTATGAATAAAGCTAATTTGCTGGATGGCAGAACAGAAACAGCTTGTGGACAGCTTGTTGTGGAGAGGGGTCACAGACTCCAGTCACAGATTTGCAGGCTGTTCCCAAACTGGTGTTTGTAGCTGATTCTTAGAATCATACGCAGATTTTATTTCCAAAGTGGCAACATCTCAACTGAAATTTGATCATGAAGCTATCACAATAGTCTGTGACAAACTTAGCCACTGCACTGGAAGACTGTGGGGAGAAAACATGGAATCTGGGAGAAAACATGGAATCTGTGACTGTGAGCTATACCAATATCAATGTACACTGTAGTCTAGATGTAGATTAAAAAATAGCTGACATGTAAGTCCTCCTTTTTTTCAGTAATGATTGTTCTCTTCGTGGATGAATCCAGATTCTTTGGTACAACAACAGACAACTTATTCAGGTAATATAAAAGGAAGCTGAGTGCTTTGTGCATTTGTTTTGATGATATAACTTGACACAGCACACTAGTGTGTAGCTTTCTAATTGATTGGATAGCCCATCCCATGCTGATTTTTCATTAGAAAAAGTCTCTCAGGAGCTTTCCTTCAGTTTTAATAATACAGGCCTGAAATTCAGGTCCGTAAATTTTCAGTGAAGTTGAGGGAATTGCCTCAAGAAGGAAACTGGTTTGCTATTTTGCTATTAAGATTCATGGAGATTGTTACACCTGAAGCGTAAGGGCAGGGTACAGGGCAACATGGCCAAATGAAATTAGTTTAGAGGTTATAAACAGGCAGTGCAGAACACCATTTTCCATTCGATTACTGCTTTCAAACAGTAAAAAATCCCTACAAGTACTGAAGACCTCTCTCTGGAAATGTGAGAGGAAATGGATGAAATGGGAGTGTGACCCAGTTTTACAATAGTGAATACAATAAAACCTACTCAAAATGATTTATTCTATGCTAATAAATACCTTCAGATATTCCCCCCAACAAGGACTACCTCACTGCAGTTTTTGTGGAAGTAGAAATGTAATCCAGATCTACATTCTAAAAGCTGTTGCAAATGTATGCAGTTGTTAGCACTGGGGAAAAGTAAATACTACAAAACTAAAAACATAAATAGAAAGCCTCCACTGTGAAAAGAAAATCCTAAAATTTCTGCTAAGTGTTAGCAAAGAATGGTTTGGAAGGTACAGAGACCAGTGCTTTAAACGGGTCAGCTACAGGCCCTTTGCTGAAAGTTTTAGATTCTTAACTCTGAAAAGGTAAAAGATTGTTCTGAAACTGCAGGACTTCACAAGATTTCACCATATGCAGTAACAAGGCTATTGGAGAAGCTCTTTGCCTATCTGAGCCTGAAAGTAACTAGAGGTTGAAGAGCAGTGTGAGAAAACAAATTTTAAAATAAACTTGCCCTGAACTTTAGAAAAGGACAAGATTCTCTTTGCAAACAAATCATGTCTACAGATGTGAAAAGAGTTTACAGCACATAACAGAAATTGGAGTTTAGAGAAGAGAAAGCTATACAGAAGGCAGACAAAAATAGTGAAGACAAAGAAAACATTTCATTGAGGTTTATTTCCTTATACGGCTTTGTGCACACATTGGTTGTGTGATGTAACAAAGAGGAATAAAATGAACAGGATGAAAAGAGAGTTTCTAAGAGAAGAAGCAAGGCTAGACGGATAGGCAAGACTCTAGAAAATGGTCTGGAGAAGAAGGATATACAGTGTGAACAGCAGACATATGTGAAGACACACACTTAGTGTCTTTGTGCATAGTACACAAATGCAGAAGAAAAACAGAACCTTAAGCACTTCTTCTCTTAGATCTATTGACACACCAGCTTGCCATGTCTTGTGTTGAATGAGGTTGCCAGCCTCTCAGATCACAGATTGCTTCTTACAGGGTGTTCATAAGTGTTGCACAGTGGAGACTTTACTCTTCATGCAGCTTTGGGGCATAACACCAATAAGAGGACAGTCATTTTTTTAATGAATAAAAAAGAGTTTCCAAGTTCTGAAAACAATTTGGTGATGATTATGACTGCCAATGGACTGTCCCAGTGCTCCATGTCCAGATAACCAGCAGGATGCATAACTAATTTAACCCTGTAACATATTAAAAAAAAAAACCTCTTTAATCTAAAAATATCATAAAACACTTGACTTACCTATGAGAGCAGAGCTCCCTGGACTGATGGTCATTTTTGTTCCTGAAGGAGAGGTCAACACTGAAGGAGGGCTGGTCCCAGTGCTGAAAAGCACTGCTGTCAAGTCTTCTTGGTGAGGAAGGGGTCGTGGTGGCTCTGGTAACAGATTGAGAGACTGAAGTGATGAGCAATGCTATAGCAGAAAACATCTCAGGGACATCAAAAAACCCACCACTACTTACTGCTAGGTTATTGGCCATGCTGCAATGTTATTATTTCAAAGGGGCACTCTAAGCAACTTTGGACAACTACTAATGGCATGCTTTACCTAATATTAGGTAAGGCACTAGACAAAGTATTAAAAAAACATCTGGATCAGTATGGCCACAAAATAAAAGAAATTATGTCTGAAGGCTACCATGGCACTCCGGGTTGACCCTTTTCATATGTAATAAGGGTACGTGGTAGCAAGAGATACAGCAGCTTGGAATAAAGAGCAAATTTATACAGCATAGCAGCTGAATCAAATGTCCATGGCAGTCAGTGGAAAACTTCTTAAAGTCTGCTACAAACTGGATCAAGCCTTGATTAAATATGGTTATAACTCTGCCAAATCCTGTGGTATACTTAGGCAGAGCTCCAAAGGACTAAGAGCTCAATGAGCTCAAGAGGATCAGTCTACATTGAGAACTGCAAGGTTTAGTCCTTTACTAACTAAAACATTATTTTAAAATTGCTTGTGTTGTCTATCATTCCCAATTATTTTTATCATAGAAATTATGGAATATTTGATTTAAGTGAATAGTGGCTTCATTGCTTTTCAATAAGATCACAGCACAAACTGAGCAATATTTCTGTTGCTGAGCACATTCAACACCAGAAGTATAAGTCATGGATGCATGAACTATTTCTTTCCGTCAAGAAACTAAAAATGTGATTTGCCTAAAAGCATAAACAAGTTGCATAACTCACAGTAACTCTGCATCTTTAAAAGTCACGTGGGAGTTCTGACATACAGTCTGAAATCTGGCTGATATTTTTTTGTAGAATATTTTAGACTCAGTTTCTAGAGCCACTCTGGATTCATATGGAAATAATGTGAATATTATTAAAGGGGCTTTAGTGTTATCCATGAAACTGTGAGAAATCTCACTTCAAAACTTCCTCTGGAAGCTGCATCATCCACGGGACCTATGCTCACTCTAGCAATGAAAGATGGATGCTTTAATGGTTTTGTACCAGAAGCACGGACCAGGTTTCAAACCTGTGTTTGAAAAAATTTGACACTTCACTATCAAGTGTACAAAAGCATTTACATAGTCTGGTTGGATCATTTATCTGGCAGGTAGGGAGAAATGACAGAGATGAGTTGCTAGGAAAGTCCTTTCCCACACATTCAGTTACCACCAGGTAACACCTCCAGCCATACTTTACAGCTGATGTTGTCTTTTCAAATCACTCAGACAGGCTTTCTACCTGTTATTTAGAAACCCAAGATAAAGTAAACTTCACCCTTCACTGAACTTGGGAAGTGCTTTTTAAAAGCACTCTGTGTTTATGCACCTGTTTGGTATGAAACGGGTCAGTACCACACAGCCATGTACCAGAAAGGCTGCTCAGCAGAAGCAGAGCACTTTACAGGGAAAAAAGTGGCATTATTCTCATTTCAAGAGAGCCACTTAAAATTTTTTTTAATAAATGCTTTTCTTAGTAAGTCTGAAAGAATGAAATTGAGTATCTCAAGACTGGGAGGGGCAGTCCCTGGACTTAAACATTTTGTCTGTATGTCATTCCCTCTTTCCACATCCTACGATTAACTCTGAAGGCTAATTGAGCCATCAGCCATATTCCTATGGCTTCACATACAAAATACCCTGAACTTACCAAGCACCAGCAGCTGGGAGCTTTCAGTTACCTCCCCACGAAGATTGGCTGCCTTGCAGGAATATAAACCCTGATCTGACAGAGAAACATTTGGAATTAGCAGCAACCCATCATGCAGGTGGTGAGCAGAGGACAGCTTGACCTTATTTTTAAACCAAGTAACTTCTGCCTCAGGAACACCTGGAAAAACATTGACAACACATAACACAAATAAGATATAGTGGTTGCTAAAGTGTCATGGTTGCTACAGACAAAATGTTTAAGATAGAACAATTGAAAACAAGCTTTTAATATGACTTTCAAGTAACATTTTTTTTTGCAGTTCAGAACTGTTATGTCAACTCTTTCACATTGTCTACCTTGTATTTCTTAGATGCCTCTGAGACAGAGCAGGAGAATTAAAACAGAATTGAAGTCTTCCCTTTTAATATCCTAAAGTCATACAACCGAACTCTGAACTCTTAAAAGCAAATCTGTATTGGATCGGAATGAAGGTTAATCTAGCCTAGTATCCTGTCTCTGGCAGCAGCCCTAAGCTGGTGCCTTGGGAAGAGGAAGAATGGGACAAGCGTATGCAATGTTTCTTGCTAACGCTCTCCCGGCCCCCCACTACTTTCAGCTTAGGAACTTCCTAAGCCAGAAGTAGTTTCTGTGCATTTAGGAACCCTCCGCGGACTTCTCTTCTATGAATTCATCCAATCCTTCTTTTTGAACTCAGGCAAACAATTAGCATTTACATCTTCAGAAAAACAGTTTCGCTGGTCTAGCCAGGAGTTAGCCAGATTGTTACATAGTCATAACCCACTACTGGAAAAATTGCTTCCCTTCATGTGTTTTGATATAAGGTCCATTTCTATTTAGTCACCTCTTGTAGGAAGTGGCTCTGATCTGTAGCTATCAAGACTGCTGGTCTTGCAGTAGAGAACATTTTGTTGGTATAGGGATATCTACCTCAATTTAAATGCACAGTAGATCAGGTAATTCAGTGTCACTGACTACCAAACAATTGGTTTATGTGAATAGCCCTGGAGATTTTAATAGATGGGATAGATCTGTGGAGTTGTGCCTGGAGGAAACAGTTATTGTGTGTCACTGTGTGGAGCAGCACATCACTAATCCTGGTAACTGCTGGAGTGTATAATATATTATTTGCTGTATTCTCTGTAAGTGGGAGGCAGTAAACCTCTTCTGCACGAATGTGCAGTTTCCTTGTGTCTACTGTGGAGTAAGGGCATGCTCACAGGCAGCTACTTTTATGTGTATGTTGCCCACTTAAATCTTTCCCTGCCTTACTTCACAGCAATATGTTCCTCTGCCCACTGCCAGTACCTTACTGATTCTGTATTCACATCACAACAGAAAAGCCACTCTATTTTTAATTCTGTGGCCTTGGCACCAGAAATACTTCTGACTGTGCTCGCTAAGAATGACCGCCCATTTGTCTGTATTTCAAGTGGCGGGCTGATTGCAGGTTCATCACCAAGCACGTGCAGATGAAGTGGGAAAGGCAGGTTTTCCCTATTCTTCAACATCAAAGCATTCTGGCCTATTTTTCCACCTCTTACAGAATTACCTGTTGACTTTGCCAAGACATCTGGAATGAGTACTTCTGAGCTTGGCAGCCAGGAAGGCCTGTAAGGGCAGAGAGTCTCATCCACATTCAGAAAGTAGCAGGAAATAGGCTGTAAAAGACTGCAGGATCTTTCTCACATTTGTCTGAGGGTGAATAGAACATACTAATCTGGACCCTTCTTGGCATACTGAGAGTACTACACTTTTTTGTCTGTGATGCTGTTTTCCAAATGCTTACCCTTGTTTATGTTTCTGTAACTGAAGTTTTTTAAAAGCATGGGCTGTTGGCCTGTTTCTGAACCCCCAGCTGGGATAGGACCAGTACACAGCTCTCCATCTGGCTGCTACTCTTTGACCTATGTGGCATGGGTGGGCCGAACACCACTTAAAATCTCACTCTGATTTTTTCCAGAGCATCCAGGCAGAGTTCTCAGGGGAGTTCTGACAACTGCTGGATAGCAAACAACCCCAACCCTTGATTTTTTCCAAGCCTGTGTGTTTATTGTGTTTCCACTACAAGGAAAGTAAGTTTGAGAGGTGAGTTCTGGAAAGAGAATGGAGACTCTTCCAGTTCTGCAGTTCCTGAGATAGGAAAACAGTCACATCCCAGCACTTTTGCTCTCAATGCCACACCAGTGAGGGGATGATCAGCTCTTTCTTGCAGTTTAAGCCAGTTATGGTGCACAGATTTTCATATTACTCCTATTGTCAAACTTAGGCATGGAAGTATCAAGTACCTCAGAAATAAACAATAACAGGTTTATAAAATTATAAAACTGAGATTTTTTCCATTCCCACCAGGGCTCTTCTTTCTTTCCTTTGAACTTGAAGATTTGGGTAGAGCTTTCAAGTTCTTCATGAAAATAAAGGAAGGTAAGTGGAAACAGTGGGAGAATAGGGGGGATGAGGAGTACTGAGTTGTGTAAAGAAGGAGGGAGAGAGGTAATGAAAACTGAGGATCTCATATGATCACAGTCATGAAGAACAGAGCTCAAAGTAAGTAAACAAAGACAGACAGACAGACCAGACAGACAAAACTAATTTGCTTGTTGCAGAGAGCTGCTCAGATAGTCTTAGTCCAGAAAGGCAGATTCTTCTTGCATTCACTTCACTAGGAGAAGAACCAACAAGGGGTTAAGAGTAAGGTCCACTGTATTTCTATCCAGTCTATGAAACATGCATTATACCTACAAGATGTCCAGCATCTCTACAAAAACATTTCTCTTACTGCCAGTGTAAAAAAGGGTTTTCTTCCTCTGTCTTTAATGTGAAGTTTCTACAATAAACTGAGATGATTTGAAGTCAACTTGTACAGCTCTTCCTACAGTTTGGCTTAGGGAAGATAAGAAGTATTGTACGTGTCAGGGAGCAGCAGACTCATTTTCTGTTATGCTTCCACCTTTAGTGACACATATAAGCCTCAAGTGTTTCAAGACAGAAATAGGAGGCAGCCAGCACAGGCATGGGCAAATGCATTATTGCACAGAATTGCCACAAGGGGTAGCAAGAGCATTTCAATCAGTTCTGTTGGGTGATGGTGAATGAGAGAGGACAGAGGGCTGTGTGTGTTTGCTCTGCAAGAAACAATCACAGACTGAAAGTCTGAGAGGTGCCAGCTGGAAACAAACCTCACTTTGCTGGGCAGGCAAGACTTCAGGCAGTGAATAGTTATCCAATATTTATTTTTCTTCAGCTTTCCCCTCCATCATTGTGCATACATCCAGCACAACAAAGGCTACCTGGAGTG
>VXAL01016726.1:13526-29098 GCA_013399475.1 Chauna torquata
CCCCCCAAAAAAAAAACCACACACACACAATCTTTTTTATAATTCATTAAAGATCATGTACCTAGTAGCAGATTCAAGCAAGGAACTAACACCTCTATCTCTATCACTGTGAAACAGACATGAAGCTTTTTTATTTAAAAATAAGACACCTCACAAGTATCGTGGAGATATGTCTGGAGACTGTGCTCACCAGAGCTGTATGTGAAAACACACAAAAATATCAGTCTCTTTGTGACACCAGTCTCCTGGGCCTTCTAGGTGAAGTCTTATTCTATCACAATCATGAGCAATTGGGTAATATCAGACAAAAAAAATAAAAATAAAAATAAAAACTGCAATAGTTTTAAGGTGGAAAATTTTAGTTGAATAATTCAAAGTGCAAGTCTAGAATTTGCTTTTCTGAAGCAAAGAAAGTTAAGCTGTTATGTGCAACAACAGTATTTCAACATTTCATATATAACTAGATTCATTCTTCTGGGCTCCTACATTTAGGTAAAAGCTCATTTAATTAAAATGGGACAACTCAACTCTATGAATATTTTTCTTCGGCAAGAAATTGACCGAATGCAAAAGGTGATCACGATACTCCGCACCAGTTTGAATGATCTTAAATTAGCCATAGAAGGGACTATTATTATGAGTGAGGCAAGTATAAACATATTTACTATATATAGCATACTCTGTTTTAAACTATCACCTTGATGGCTTTACGTCATGTATTATAATTTCACTCCTTCAGAATTTGAGAGATGCACTGGATAATATGTACAATGCTCGAATTCCTCAAGTATGGAAAAGAGTATCTTGGGATTCTTCAACACTTGGCTTCTGGTTTACTGAACTTTTGGAAAGAAATGCTCAATTCTCTACTTGGATATATGAAGGAAGACCAAATGTGTTTTGGATGACTGGATTCTTTAATCCACAAGGTAGGGTACTGAAAGGACTTGAGTAATAATGTATTGTATTTAATCATAATTTAATGGCTTTTACTACATATCTAATTTAATGTTACACCTGGAAAAAAAATGTTTTCATCATTGTCAGAATACATTATAGAAGTCAAGATGATAAATGGGTTTAAAAAAGAGATTAGACAAAGTCATGGGAAACAGGTCCAATGATAGCTATAAACATGATTGTCCAAACTTAACCTTCAAGTTGGGAGGTCCCTAAGCTCCAGATTGCCAGGATCTGGAGAAAACACAGAAGGGAAATGATTTATGTGTCGTTTTGCCCATTGTAATATTATTTCACTAAGCATTCTCCTTTGTCTAGAGTCAGAGACAGGATGCTTGTGCAGATGGTCTTCTGATTTGAGCCATAAACAGTTTTTACATTACAAGAAACACACATAGTTAACAAATGAAGTGCCTTGTCTTGTTGGCGTATTGTAGCAGGTGATGATACAGCTTCTGAAGAAAATACAGTTTTTCTGCAGCTTCAAACTGTTTATCCAATTCCAAACTGCAAGTTGCAAGTATGGAAGAGCTTTAGTCTAGAGTAATATGTTATTTATATACTGTACAGTAGCAATATGCAACTATACCAGAATTATCTTTCACAGAGAATCATCAACCTGTCATTTTCACAGTGTTTCTGTTTAATGAACAGTTTGTTCAAATTCAATGAAGATATACTGCAAAGTACAAGTAAACCTGATCTATCATTATCTGTTATGGCTTGAAATATTTATCATTTTATTGGGAGAAAGAAAAATTATAACCATCTCCATGGTTAATAAAGAACGTTTCCTTATTAGATATATGTTTGCAGAAGAATCTCATTTAGCCTACACATCTACCCATACAAAATGCTCATGGGAAAGAAACTTCTGCCATGTAACAGCTATGAATTTTTTTTCATTAGGATTAATCTCTGAAATCCTTGACTATTTTATGAGTTATCTTCACTTTATAATGCTTCTGTTCTTACTGACCTCTCTATGACTAGGACTGTAAAAATACTAACATCCAAGTCTTTTTTGGCACTGCTCTCAGAAACAGTTGAGGTGCCTGGAGAGCATCCAAATTATTGTTAGAAGGTGGTTTTGAGATGCCAGTCAAAACATCACTCTATTTGTATCATAAACAGCATAGCTGGTAAGTGTACTGATCTCCAGTGGTTCAAGAGCAGCACTCACAGAGGTATAAAAGATGATAAAGGAACAGATTCTTTTGATCAAAGAAAATACTTAGCCTAAGAGCAAGCAAACATGAAACACAGATGGTCTTGAACTTGATGATTTCTTAAACATCTGTGTTCCAAAAAACTACTCCTGTAAATGGAAAAAGGAGTCTGCTAAGCATTTACTATAGGAAAAGAGTGGGGTAAATACATACAGTTACTGCATTAATAATACTGGTCACCAGGAAATTCTAAGTAAATCAAATCACAAAATAAAATTTAAAAATTGACTGGAGTGCAGCAATTCAGCAATTGGACTACCTTGTTCTGCCATTGCAGGTAAATCTAGATCGATTGCACTGGTAAATCAATAGTATTATAAAGTATCTCCAATAATTGTGTTTAAAATCTGTTGTGATGTTTTAGCAAGTATCAGTGTTTGTCTTCTATAAATTATAATTATTAGGGGAGAGTGAATGTTTGTGGTGATGCAATATTCCATTCAGTAAACATGGCACTTGACAGACTTATAAAAGATCAAATTTCATATATTACTACAGATATTATTAATTTTAGTGACATTTAGAAGCCTAGATCAAACTTTTGTATTTGTATCAGAATATATAGTAGTTGAAGAAATGAATACATGTTCATTTCACATACTATATTAATTATGTGTACAACACATATGAATATTTCAGTTGACACAGCTTCTAGTTGGCTTTTTCCTAATTAGGATGTTAAACCACTTCTTATATCTGCAAATGCTGTCTTCCACTGTATGACCATGTCCTTTCATGATTTCCCTCCTGGCTTGTCAGTATTCCATTCAGTGGCTTTTCCTCCATGTATATACTCGACAGCCCACAAAACGCTAGTCTTCCTTTCCTTTATGCCCTATTAAGGAGGAACTGATGACATTTCATCTCTAAGTCTTTATAGTAATCGCACTCAAGCGTGCAGTTCTCTATTGTTAACTTTTCTCCCTTTGCTTCAATCTTCTGACAATTCCAAGTAGTACTTCATCCTGCAGCATAAGATAGCAGCTACTGGTTTTTTGGTGGCTGCATTGTCATCTTCTGAGACACTTCTAGCAAATACCTGATTGTTTCTATGTGTTTCAATTTTGTAGCTTTTTCTATTATAACATGACCAAAGTTCCTTGCTGCCCAATTATTTGTCATCTTGTGCTTATACTATTCAGCTCTTTACCTCTCAAACCTTTTTTTCATTGAAAAACTCTGTAAAATCTATTCAAAACAATACTCTGAAAATTGCCTCATTGCTTGTCATCCTCTGCCTTCATTTCTAAGACTCTTTTCTTCACTAACAAAATAAAAAATTCATCCTTTATAAGCACTGCCTTGTTTAGATTCCCTAAGCATATAGTCATTTTTATTATCACTTCAGACATACCTTTTATTTTCCATCATTGAATTATTATTACGCATCAGTGAAATTAATTTTATCTTCCTACTTCTTCCATTAAAAAAAAAAAAAGCGCCTTTTTCCTAAGTTGCCTTTATGCCTTTACATAGATATCAGCTCACATAACTGATGCCTCATCTGCCTTGAAATTCCTTGTTGAAGCACAGATCTCCTATGGATCCCGTAGTTGATTGTGTAATGATAATGTGTAAGTCAGTATCCTGAGCAAACATTTTTTTTAAGCTACTGAATTGTTCAGTTAACAAATACATTTTTAAATGGCACATCAAATTTCTCAGTGCCTTCTATGGAGCCAAAATAGGGAAAAAAAAACGTGGCAAAGCAAAGTGTGCTGCTATCACTTGGTTTCATTAGAACTCTGAATACGTCTATAACATCCTGTGCAGAAACATGCAGATAATGAGCAGGATTTTTTGTCACGTGAGATATATACTAAATCTGTGACTTAATTTTTCAAGGATTCCTGACAGCAATGAGACAAGAAGCAACTCGAGCACACAAAGGCTGGGCTTTAGATACAGTTACAATACATAATGAAGTGCTAAAGCAAAACAAAGAAGAAATCACAGTTCCTCCTTCTGTACGTATGACATGCAAAGATGTTTTAGTATTCATTTCAGTATTTAATTTGTCATTTGGGATTGCTAAACAGAAAAAGTTACTATTGTCTTCACCTCATTGTTTTTGCTCAGCTTCAAAGATAACAATTATAGAAATCTTGTATTTTGCTGTTATAAAAATATTTTATTAAAGAACCATTTCTCATCTTCAGCTACAGAATAAGACATGTATTTACTGAATATATAATAAGCTTTAAATCAAGTTGCATACAGTATAGGCTTTGTTAAACAACTTTTGTTGCCATCAATTTCAGTAGCATTATCTTATATCCTCCTTTTTCAGAATTTTATTTTAAAGGTTGGAAAGATGCAACGTCAGATACTTTTACTATAAAATTTATATTCATTTTAATGGCTTAAGCCAATTAATCATTTCACAAAACAGATGTTTTCTTTTGTGTGATGTATCTGCTTACTCTCCACACAGGAAGGAGTGTATATTTATGGGCTGTACTTGGAAGGAGCAGGCTGGGACAGAAGAAATAGTAAACTCACTGAATCTACGCCAAAGATTCTTTTTGTCCAGCTGCCTGTGATACATATATTTGCTATTAATACAACTGGTCCTAAGGATCCCAAGCTCTATGTTTGTCCTGTTTACAAGAAGCCCAGGAGGACAGATCTGAACTACATTACAGTGATCTATCTAAGGACAGTAGTATCTCCAGACCATTGGATATTGAGAGGAGTGGCTCTCCTATGTGACATTAAGTAAACTTTTTCATACCACAGCAAGCAAAAATATATGCCATATGTAACCAGTTACATATATAATTATTCTGCTTTTTATTTGGTGGCCGTAAGTCATTATATTAAAAACTTTGTGTTGGCTTATGATTTTTTTTTCTCTTTGGTGATAGTTTTAACTTATTTTGAAAACCTTATTTTAACTGATTGTAGTCTTTGGTGTTTCCATTATATTACTTAAAAAAAAAAAAATACTGGCTTAAACAATAAACTTCAAAAATGTTTTATTTTACAATAAGTGTAACAGAGAAAAACGTAGCTTCTTTGCTTTTTCTTACATACAGCTTTTAGCTTGTATTTCAGTAAAACGACAACAGAAGACAGTATAAGGCATAATAAAATCTAACTTCTCCCAGGTACAAGTTCAAGTATTCCTGGATTCAGTACGATACATAAATGATTTTCTGACTCTGTGGGAAAGTTTAAGACAGAAGAGTATATTTGATCCATATTTTTTGCTTGGGATTTTTCAGAGTTCACTTGTTCTTGTTAAACTATAAAGATTATGCAAACCTACACCAAGAATGTTTGTCTCCGCAATACCTCACACAAGCCAGGAAGTTCTCTGTCCAGTTTCGTGGCATAGGAATATAGCTACAGAAGTAGAACAGTGCCTACTAGTATGCTTTTGTAATTAGAATAGTGAAGCAATTTCTATATAGAGCAAAGATGAAATGCAGGAAAATGGCTAAAACATAGGCTTGAAATCCTTGCAGCGCCTATCACAGCATTATTTCCTGATAAGCCTGATGAATATCTGTGAATTATCCATACACAATTAGTATTAAAATCAATTCTATGTACATAATTGTAAATAAGATATGCAGTCTACACTCTCTTTAATAATCTGTATCACATTTATTCCTCCTTCAGATACCTTTATTTGGCGATGCAGTTTTTCCACTTACACCCCATCACTGCGCTGTGTTCTTCCTTTCCCAGTTTAAGAGCGATCAAAAGCATCTGCTGTGGAAAAGTGCAGCTACAAGTACTTGATGAAGGCCTTGGGCATCTGGTGGGATGGCAAGAGGTGTTCTTGAGCTGGAATTCCATTGCTTTCTGTTGGAGGTCACTATCCCAAGACACCCTCTTGCAGAAAGACAGTGGCATATAGGCAGTTATGATACACAGATACAAAATGATGATCAGAATAGTGAAAAAGAAGATCTCCAAACGCATTTAAGTAAAAAGCTTCTTCTCTCACTCCCTTCTGTAGACTTAGATCCAAATATAACAACGAGCTAAGGTGTTAGGTAAAAATACACAAATTGAAAGAACTAAAAGTTGTAACATTGAGCTACATCTGTACTGAGACTAATAATAAAAAAGAGACTGTGCAACTGCAAGAGACTTTGTTCCAAATAAAAAAAAAATAAAAGCTTGTACCTGTGGTGGGTTGAACCTGACCCGAAGCTAAGTACCCACTCAGTTGTTAGCTCACTCCCCCTGCCCCAGCAGGACAGTGGAAAGAATTCAAAGAGCAGAAGCAAAAAAACTCATGGGTTGGGGTAATGACAGTTTAATCAGTGAAGCACATCTGTGCACACAGGCAAAGCAAAATAAGGAATTTGTTTACTGCTTCTCATCAGCAGGCAGATGTTCATACACTTCCTGGGTAGCAGGGCCTGAGCGCACACACACTACTGAGAAGACAGATGCCATAACCACAAATATCCCTCTTCCTCCTCCTTTCCCTGAGCTTTTAGAGCTGAGCTTGACATCATATAGTATGGAATATCCCTTTGGCCAATTTGGGTCTGCCGCCCCAGCTTTTTCCTTTCCCGGCCTCTTGCACATCCCCAGCCTACCCTCTGCAGGGACAGAGCAGAATAAAGAAAGCCTCAAAGCTACACAGCAAGGTTCAGCAACAGCCAAAACACTGGCATGCTACCAACACTGTTTTAGTCACAAATCAAAACCACACCACCATACAGGCTGCTGTGAAGAAAATTAACTCCATCCAAGCCAGACCCAGATTTTACCCTTGGATCTTGGTAATAGCCTCTTTACCCCACCTCATTTATTAATGTTTGCAAATATCTCCTAATTAGTAATGGACTGGGTGTTGGAGGAAAAAGAAAAATTCAGGCTTGTTTGGAGTACAAAGTATCTTAGTTCATATCCAAAAACAGTACAACTTGCATTCATTCCTGAAGTTTCTTTCCTGTTCTGCCCTTTCAGCTTCATTACAATGTAACCATGTGAACACTGCCACAGGTGTAAGGTGTGCATTGCCACACTTACAACAAAGCCTATACAGGAAAATACTGGGGAACATGTAAATTAATAACGTGCTGAGTTACGGAACTTACACAGAAGAGAATTTCATCCTCCAACCTGTATAATAAGAAGAATAGAGATAAATAATGTATTGTTGATCTCAACTATTTCATACATTGCATGAGGTTCTTAACAGCATCTCTTTCTTCTGTTTGTCAGAGTCCATTCACTCTTGCCAGTCTTCCATGAGCCTGTCTGGGGCTTTGTTTAATCACCTTGTTCTGTTCCCTCAATAGCATCCATTAGCTCTTAACTTCCAGTAAAACATTCTTTACAATGAATGTTTATTTCCATACAGTTTTCCAGCTACTTTATGGAAATATCATTTTGTGATAGCAACAATCTATTTAGGAGGCTCTTTTTTTTTTTTTGTCTCCGCATGCTTTAAGAATATGCAAGAAGTATTTCTGTCCTAGTATCACATGCGGGATACTAAATTCTTACACTTGTGACAGCCAGCTCTTCAAACAGCTAACAAGGTGCAATTAATTACTTGATTCTTTCTCTCCTAAGCCTCAGTCATTGACCACAAATTGTTTCTCCCAGTTGACATAATCTATAGTTCAAGAGCTCAGTAGAAGACCTTTCTCTCCCAGGAATGCTCTATACATCCAGGATATGTTAACAAGCATTCAGATTCCTAAGTGAACTTTGACATGGGTTTTTCTCAAGTTATTTCCTGATCTGTTTTTTATGCGCAATTACTATTCAAGATACTTCTAGTCAAGTAGTGATACAGTATTACGGTGACGATGGACAAAGACACAAATGCCACATCAGCAAAACACAAATGCTTAACAGATAGCCTAAAAAAAACATACATGAAATGACTTAACTCATCTCTCTGAAAGCAAGGGCCTAACTTATGAATATGTGTTTGAGAATGAGTAGAAAAATTAGTCCAGAATTAGTTTGGAATGTGCATCCATAGTCTATGAGATTCTTTCCTTGCTCACTGGAACTGTCTTCCAGAAAGATTTTCCTATCCATTTCCCCCAATTTTCAAAGGTAAGAGTAAGCAGGTGAGACACTTTCCCATTGACTTAGTGTGGAAACATTAGTGGGAGTTCTTTGATCTGCGAGGTATGCCAAGATGATCACCTTTCACATGAGTGAGCATTCTTCAGTGATAAATCACGAGAAGTCTGGAGCACAGCTGCATGGTGGATTTTTATATAACAACAGGTAGAATTAATGAAAACTATTGAATGTAATTCGCAAGTGGGGAAAATATGTTTTCTTCTCAGGTTGTTAAATCTCACAAAACCACTGACTGGTATGAGATTGTTCCAAAAGGATAACATTTCAGCTAAACTTTCATTTAAAAGATTTATTATTTTCATAGAATCATTTTTTCTTCCATTTCTGCCTTGAGATTCTGGTTGGTTGTATCTAAAATTTGTTCAGCAAAGATTCAGAATATTCACTTGCAAAGGGAAATATTTTATGGAAAGATCTAGAGTTTTATTGGACTGTTCAGTAATCGCATTTGCTGACTACATTCTTAATATTGAGTTCATTATTTTTGAATAGTCTGGAACATTTAGCAGCAGTATTTCAGTATAATTCTGTTGACACAAGTTCTTAAAATCATATGTATAGAATGTGCAAGCTGCAGTTTCAAGTATACTGATGTTTCTGCTGCTTTTTTAATATTGGAGTGTAATTACACAGTTACGGCAAGTCTCTGGATCAAATGTCTTCAGAAGCCTCTGATGTTGCCCTCCTAGGGCAGACATCGTGCAGACTGAATCAAGCATTGAAGATGTGGTACATGTATCTGCACCACACAAGCAGGGTATTCCCAGGACAAGGCTAGTTGTATAAAAGCCAAAAGAGATTCCTTTTCTAGTGATTAATACTTCTTTCAGAAGACAAAAGAAACATGCAGAGATTAACTCTTAAAAACTCAGTAAAACTAAGTTTAGCAACAGTCCACTATAAAGGTCAAGTCCAGAAACAGACTTTGGAAATAGAAATACCAGTTCTTTATATAGCAGAGATTAGGATGGAGAAATAAACAACTGATAATGTACAGTTTATTTCTATGCCTCTATTTCTATTTACTATAAATATGCTAATAAAGTCTTTGGGGATATCTGAATGGTCTCTGACTAACTACATTGAATTTTTAATAAAGAAATGACTCAAAGTATTAGTTTGTTAGACTACTAGTAATTCATTGATCTCCAGGCACCAAGTCTCAACTTATCCAACTTCCACAATCTTCACATTCTCGAACGTCTAAAAGGATTAGGGATGGTGATGTGCCACTTAGCAAGTCCATTTTTCAGGCTTTTTTTTTTTTTTAAATCCTTATCTTGCTGATAGACATACCATTTGTCTTATGTTTCTGTGTTCTTTATTACTAATCAAGATGTCACTCTTTGCAGCACTTAGATGAGGTTCAATTTAGCAAATTTATCATTTTTGCGAAATTCTAAGATCTCACCCCAAATTTATCCTTAATGTCAGTTCCAACACTTACCTTAATATATAGTTACCAATATTTTTTCCCTCCTAAGTCTCATTCAGCTCCAGGGAATTGCAATTCCATTCTCTGGATGCTAGGAAAACATTACATTTTAATCTTTCTAGGTCAAAGCAACACATCCAAAGTTCAAGCAGGTCTTCTTTGAGCCCTTGCTCCCTCCCCACCCCCCTGGACTTCCTTTGTGGATCTGCAGCTTCTGATGTCTTACAGAATCAACAGGTTGATTCCTCCAATTCGCCTTGTTTCATTCTTCCAAAGCAATCATGGTAGCATGTCTTAACAGATAAATAACTGTCTGCAGCTTCCTGCATACATTCACTAATCAGTAATTCCTCCTACCAGTGCTTATATTTGATATTCAGATTAGTTAAGTGGTTGTTCAAGAGGTTAGCTAATTAAAACTCCTCTAATTTTAATTTCTTGAAGTAGCTGCCTGCTGGCTAACCACCAAAGCAGGATTTCTGCGAACAGATACTCAAAGGTTGAATGACTATTTGCCCTACAGACACAGTAATTCAGAGAACTGCTTTGTACAGATAATTGCCCTTCTCCCTTGCAGCTTCAGATGACTTATGAGCAAGCTGCTGTATAGTGATGGAAATAAATGATGGTTAGGGGCACCCTCTTTTTTGGGGGATGTTTATGATGCAAAAAGCTATGGCCTCAAAAGACACTGTGGCTAACGGTTTGATCTTCTCACTGGAAGCATGAGTACAAAAAGTAAAATTCAAGTGAAAAAAATAGCTTTATCACTTACTGTAATGTAAATGCCCATTCTTTCCAGAGAAAGAGTTTAGTCCATATACTTACCATCTAGACACTTTAATTCAAATAGTACCCATGGTAGCCAGGATAGCAGACGGGAAACCCATGAAATAGGTTCCCCTTCCTACTCGTTCAACCAGGGAATATTTTTAAATCCAAAGTGTTAGACTATAACATATCATCTCTTTCTCAAGAGACACATCCTGTACTCCTTCAAAGGATATTTCTCTCCAAAATCCATCAGATATTGCAGACAAGCTACTAAATGTGCATCTCAGCATTTGGGAAGCCTTTTCCCGTGGAAATCCAGGTTCTGTCTGCTCAGGATCTAGCAGCAGAGTAGACAGAAGTCCTCTGTCTCTTTGGAGAAGACCAGCATTACGATCATTACACAAGACATAGATCAAAATGTACACAGCAGTTTTGCTTTTCTGTATCAAGGTTTCCCTTGGTGAAAAAGATACTGAAAGGCATGATTTCCAAATAATTCCCTCACAGAAAAAGCTACCACTATAGACGAGGGAGAGACGAGACTAATATTTCCATCAATTTTACTCCAATAAATAATAATTTCACTTTACTCTTTTCCTCCCTTGTTCTGTGATTCATAGCTTCTTGTGAAAAAAAGGAGAGAAATTGAAAACTAGAGTATTTCTTACCATCATTTCCTTTGTGCTAGAGTATACTCATTTTGTTTTTCCTAGCAACCTTCTATAGGCCAAAATACAGTTCTTAAAGCATTCCTGAAAAGGAGATCTTAAGTTAGGAAATTTGAATTAGGAGTCAGGGATTGTGGTAAGAAATTCACACTGTAATAAAAAAAAAAAAAAAGTTGTTTCCTATTTTATAGGACTGCAAACAACATTTACATTCCTATACTTCTAATATGCCTAAAACCAGGAATGCCTAGGTCAGATTCATAGATCACACAACACATGGCCATATGACTCAACACCATTTTACAGAAAGGATTTGAAGCAATTTCTTCTTTAGAAGACAGAGATTGTATGCTTTGTATTGAAATTAAGCACCTACCTATATCATTCCCTCCCTACAACTGTTACACAGAATAAATTCCACATGGCATCTAGACCACAGAAGTAGATACAGATATTTCAGTTCATTATCTTGTTTGCACAACTTTAGTAATAAATAAATCTTTGCACTCATTTCTCTGTTGTCATCAAAAAAATATATCTATATATATCCCAAAGAGCAAGAGCTATACTATATGACAGCTGAAAAACGGAGCTGTTTTGCTCAAGCAGTACTCATTCCTTTTGTCTATTTACATACAACCAGGCCTTTAAGTCTGGAACCACAAACTGCCAACAGCTTCTGTTCATTCATTTCGAATCTGCATCTATACCACCGTATTCCACATTATAGAAAATGGGAGGTTTCAGCCCCTGTACTCCAGCACTGTAGCTACTATGAGACATTTCATGTCCTGATCATGTTTGCCTACATGTGTAGCTGAAGTAACAGAACAATTAGTACTTACAGGCATAAAACTAAAAATAATTAGATTTAATGCATTGATGTATACTATAGCCAGTAACCAGAAGAAATGCTCCTGCTTCCCAATGCACTACACTCAAAAGTTTTGTACGTTAGTCTGCTATATAACTAACTATCTGCTGTAGGCACATGCTGATGCAGCGTGCTGTAAGATCATTTTGAATGTTACTAAAATGCTTATGTTTACCACTTCCCAACATCCAGGCTTCAAGATACAATTCAGATAATTTAGTTTCTAAAAAGTTTGTATAGCTTCAAGACAAGACGACCTCCCTCTAAACACCAACGTGCTTGTAATCACAACTGTAGGTTACTCGTTTGTAACACACTTGCATAACACTGCTCAGTTACTTTTTCCCCTCAGAAGGTATAAATAACTAAAACAAAATTCATCTAAGCTGAATCCTTAAGTAGGCATCTGTATGAATTAAAGTTCTTCAAACACCATCCGTATTCAATGATTCAAAACTAGAATTCTTGTGCTTCATTTCTTAAACACCCACTTCAAATTGCTAAGCTATTTCTTTGAATAACTTCATAGGTGCTGGTCCTCACCGCAGGTATTTGGTTTTTAGTGAGCTTGTAAAGACCTGTGCTGACGGTTCCTCTTGGCAGAAAAGAAAAAGAAAAGCCAAACTGCTGCTACACACCACAGTTACAAGCCGCAGGATTAAACAGGTAGCAGCCTTTCAGGCACACGGGCAACCCTTACAGGGCCCCTGTACATCGCAGTTGGAGGCAGCAGCTCCCTCTATTCCTCATATAAATCCCAAGTTTATGTAAAACTTATTTCTCCAAGTCTCAGCAACCTCTTACCCTACAGTTTCAAATGTACACATATAAGGTAGAAAGGATTAAAGGAAGGAGAGAAGTTATAGAAATCTCACACTTCAAATAGCATTTGCAGTCCCTCAGCTACAAAACAAGCAAGAGAAAACCAAGCAAGAGAGCTGCTCAAAGCTTCCTCAACTCACTACAAGGTGTTTTTCACACTGAAAGGATCTCAGCTCCTTTCAAATGTAGGTAGTATCATTTTAATGCTTCACCTAGCTCTCTCTTTTCAAATTGCCCTTCTCTAATGTTAACATCAATAAAAGATTAAATTACATTTTGGCATTGATAGAACACTAATAAATATAACAAAAACCCAACAGACCCAGGTTTTAGAGACACCTTTCATCGTTGTTCTCCCACCCCATGATCTGAATTTGTTAGACAAATACCTTTCTATCTCCAGGAAAATGACCTTTCTTTTATCATAGTGATTTAAATCAACAGGATTTTTTCAGTCTTCTGAAATAATAGCTTCCTGATGAGCATAATAAAAACATAGTTGTTTAGAGTTTACTGTTTACAGATAATCATCTTCAGTAAAGTCAGTCAACTCTTCTCCTTTCTCATTGTCATTCTTATCATAGTCCCTTTTTCCCTTCATTTTCCTCTTAGAGATTATCTACAATCTAAAAACAAATAAAAACACTTATTTGAAAATACCTAAAATTAAAAATTAATTATTGAGATACTCCAAACACATTCACATAGGTAACACCAGTGTACAATTTGTCTTTTCTAAAAAAGTTACCTCTGATTATTTCTGGCAAGTGGGATTATTCTAAAGTAATATCCCTGCTTCTAAAGGGGTACACATCACCCTCACAGGCTAATGAGGCTCTTAAGCAGAGATATGAGCCTGTTCAGTCCCTGTGAAAGCAGCTGGCAGCTAAGCACAGGTGCCAGCAGTCCTCTTGGGAGCAGAAGTCCTAACTGGCAAACTTAATTAATAAGCCTGGTGCAGAAACAGAAATAGAAAGCAGTAGAGATATGCATGTGAAGCAGGTGTGCCCTGATAAGGTGGTGCTATCTAGGCGGAGGTTTCTTTCCCTGTATTAAAGCCTTCTGCTGCCTGGCCTGCACAAAGCTAGAGGATACTTTGCTCAGTTGCCTGGTGTTTTTGTTGGTTCACTGAAAGCACCTGTAACATGCATGGTCTTCAGGTGCCAGGAGGTAAGGCCAGCCCACAGGCACTTGCAGACGGGATCAGGTGTTGGATTTCTACTCAAATATTCCTGTGAGGTGTAACCAGGCTTGGGCCAGGCTCTTCTCTTAGCCTTTCAGGGGAGTAAAACCACATCAAATTGTAGCAAACATCTGGTTTTCCTGGTCGTGTTTCTCAGCAGTCTGGTATTGTAAGTGTGCTGTTTGCTTCCTTCACGGACATGTGATAATGGCAGGTAACAGAAGTGCAGGTTTTTGGAGAAGCTTCTTATTTCTATGTGTAATTTTTTTTGGCACAAACGGATACAGATTCAGACAAAACAAGCAGGCTTTTCCTGTCTCATTATCTTCATCCCTTTCAGGCAAACATTAGGTATGGGTTTGAGTCCAAGGGGTCACTGATTTCCGTAAAATCAGTCTCTTCGTTGGTCCGGGCCATGTGGCTGTGGCTGAACGGGCTTTTACAATTAGGTCTTTATTCTTTGCTCCTCACTGTTCCCCAAGTCTTCAGCAACATCTGTGGCAGAAAGGCTACTTTTATAGTAACAGAGCATCTCTTTTACTGGGACAGTGAAAAATTAATTTCAATGAGCAACATAAAAGCATCATCTGGGCAGACATCAGGGGTTTCAGCTAACTTAGGGTGTTTGGGGATCATCTCGTTTAGCAACCCAAAATATATGTTCTTTCTCTCTTCTTTGGGAGCATTTTTTTTTCCCCTGATCTTTGTTTTCTCTTACTTCAGAGAAGTTGAAGGAAATATCCTTTTTGGCTTCAGTCAACCAAGTCATTACAGCAAGTTCTGCCTGGAGTTAGCTGTTGAGGTGTAACTGCTGTCCTGGCAATTCACATGCTAAGGAATTTTGTGGTCTAACAGCATTGATGGTGTGACTAGTTACGCTGCCAAAGCATCAATCTGAAGCTCTGATGCATTTGAAATTAACATACGTCATTAATATTTAACTTCTTTATATTCCAGTAGGATCGAACAGACCAATCCGAAATCTTTTCCCCTGTTCTCAGTTCAATTTTGAGATTTCTTTCCAAATCTGTCAGGTTTTGTATCCTTTCTTCTTCCAGACTCTGGTGTATAATCTCACCAAAAATAGGCGATTTAGCAAAGGTTTAGTCGTACATGTCAGTGCAAAGTGAGTACTTAAGGACAACGATACGAATCTAGAACAACGCAAATCCAGAGCACCCTTTTGCTAACTACGTTCTCTAAATCCCCCAACCTGCGCGTCACATGACTGATTAGGCCTGACCCGTGCCCCGACTTTTATTTAGAAACCTAGCTCTGATCTAGCATCCAGCTCTGACAATTCCTGCTACAAACGGGCAATTGCATTTACCGTTACAAAAAAACTAGTAAGCCTTAGACGTCGCGAACAACGTGAAGACCGCCCGGCCGACGCCTCATTTTCAAAGCCGAAGGCGGGCGAAAAGGTGGGGGACGGGGCTCGCAAAGGCGCTTTCTCCTCTTTCGCTCCCCGGGACTCCGCGGCGGCTCCCGCTCCCCGCCGGGCCGCACCTGGGCCGGCCCCGGCCCCGGCCCCGCCTCCGCCGCCGCTACA